>SJXQ01006317.1:71412-129517 GCA_006408695.1 Aepyceros melampus | reverse complement strand
GGGGTGGGGGATACCAAAACTTGATTATTATCAAAAGCATCATCTTTCACAAGTTTCTTGTCTTTGTTCTCCTTAACACTGAACCTTGAGCATAATTAGTACCAATTAAATGGAGTGCTGTGCTGTGCTGGTGACAATTCTTAAAGCTGGAAGGAACATGCAGTCATCTCACTAGACACCTCCAGCAGACAACACTCTCCCATGCTTGGAACTGCCATTCCATTTCTAGACAGAAGTAATAATTATAAAATTCCATTCTGGTATTAAGACAGACTGACCCCCTTGGCTTTCCTGTAGTCTATTCGTGCTGCTGCTTGTTTATCATGCATTTAGTATTTCTTCTGAGACAGTATTTCTTCAGTTACCTAAAGACAGTACTACTGTCCTTAGCCCCCTTCTGCCCCACCCTTAAACTTTCTCTTTTCTGAAGTAAACAAACCCAGTTCCTCATACTAAAATTAAACATAGTTCAAGGTTGGTTTTGAGACAACAAGAGAAAAAGAACTGAAACAGTAGTTTTTTTTTTTTTTTATCCCCTTTGTTCTTACCACATCCTCTTGCTCATCTTGAATATCAGAGTGGCTAGATTATAAACATGGAATGGAGGAAAGCCAAGAGGCTCTTCATATTGACACTACTATGACTCTGGTCTGAGCTACCATTATTTGTTTCCAGGACTGCTGCAATAGCTTTCTAACTACTTGCTAGCTCTGACCTAGAAATTAAATAGAAATGAAAGTCACTCAGTTGTGTCTGACTCTTTGCAATGCCATGGACTGTAGCCTGCAGGCTCATCTGCCCATGGAATTCTCCAGGCCAGAATACTGGAGTGGGTAGCCATTCCCTTCTCGAGGGGATCTTCCCAAGTCAGGGATCAAACCCAAGTCTCCTGCATTTCAGGCCGATTCTTTACCATCTGAACCACCAGGGAAGCCCAGGAATACTGAAGTGGGAAGCCTATCCCTTCTCCAGGGATCTTCCCAATCCAGGAATTGAACCAGGATCTCTTGCATTACAGGAGGTTCTTTACCAGCTGAACTACCAGGGAACCCTCTGACTTAACTTAAAGATAAGAGCACTGAGACAAACAGTCTAAATAAGTAACTTATCTAAGGGCATACCATAAGTGGAAGAATTAATACCAAGACTATTTTTAATTCACAGCCTATAAGAAAATGAAGGCCGGCTATTGAAATCAACAATTGGGTCATGAATTCACTCTAGATGAAGTAAAGATAAAAGCATGTCTGAAAACTAATTTAAAGACTTAGGGTTCTAAAAAAGTGGAATAAGCACACCCTACCCCATCTCTTTGAATGAATGCAACTGTAAAATCTGCACTGATTGCATGAAATAGCTATGTGAAGTCTTTAAAAAATAAATGGCAGCATGCAGGTTGGAGTATAAGACCTTGAATTTGAAGTTTTACCAAAATGGTGGTGAATTTAACAAGCTGGTAGTTTTTTCCTGCAGTATCACCCGGCCTGGACTCAAAAGGCAGCTCAAAATCTGAAACGTGTACTGGCTGCTGCCTTAAAAATATCCAAAAGCAGCTCTAGATTTCTGCTTCAAGAGGCAGGGAAAGGGAGACACTATGGGTTACAGATGTTAGGGAATGCTCTAGTTTTGCCGCCATTTTCTCTGACCTAAAACCTCAGGCAATAAAGGAATAGCAGTGCTTTCCCCCTGTCCTTCTATTGCTTGGCCCTAGTCATGAGATGTGTCCAGCAGAGCGGATAAAATAAAGATTCAATTATCTGGCTGGAAGCCCCCAGGAGTTTGAAACATATGAGTGAGATCATGGAAAAGTGGGAAATCAAATGAGTAATCCCATAACATTGTATGTGAATGCTGGGCCTGCCTTTGATGTGCATATATATGGATCCGAGCATATACAGGATTAGAGAATTGAGTGACAGGAGAGAACACCTCTCATGCCCCAGATCGGCCAGAGTAGTACCTCTGTGGGGCTAATCTGAATAACACTGAAAACATCTTGAAACTGAACTGATATTGGAGAAATTGATATTGGATTGGCCCACAGAGATAAGTCAGAGTCTGTGGCTTGAATGTAACCTGGAAAATTGCCTGCTAGAACAAAAAGAAAGTAATCTGGGGGGCAGGAGGAGAAGGGGACGACCGAGGATGAGATGGCTGGATGGCATCACTGACTCGATGGACGCGAGTCTGAGTGAACTCCGGGAGTTGGTGATGGACAGGGAGGCCTGGTGTGCTGCGATTCATGGGGTTGCAAAGAGTTGGACATGACTGAGCGACTGAACTGAATTGAACTGAACTGAATTTTCCTTAGGGTTTAAACAAGACTCAGAATCTCATAACATAATATTCTAAATGTCTAGCTAGCATTCAATACAGAGTTATTTAGTATACAGACAACCAAAACTAAAAGAAAGGGACAATCACAAAACCCAGGGAAATCTTGACTATGAAGGAAAACACAATGGCAACTCTAAGATGAAACAGATGTTGGACTAATTTACAGGAAGGAAGAGAAAAATGCTCTTGAAACAAATGGAAAGGTAGAGTATCTCAGCAAAGAAATGGAAGATATGAAAGGAGAACCAAGTTGTTACTTTTTTAAAATTCAGGTATAATTGACATATTAGTTTCAGGTATGTAGCATAGTGTGATGACAAGTTTACCCTCTTGACAACTTTCATATATGCACACAGTATTACTGACTATAGTCGGCATGTTGTATACTGCATCCCACGACGTATTTTATAACCAGAAGTTTGTACCTTTCGGCCTCCTTCATCCATTTGCTCACCTGTCTACTCCTCTGGCAACCACCATTCTGTTCTCTGTATCTGTCAATTTTGTTTTGCTTGTCTTTCTTTTTGTTTTTTAGATTCCACATATAAATGAAACCATATTGCATTTCTCTTTCTCTGTCTTATTTATTTCACTTAGTGTAAAAGCCTCTAAATTCATTCACGTTGTCACCAATGGCAGGATTTCATTCTTTTCCATGACTGAGTAGTAGATCTCTTGAAGAAAACTGGAGATATCAAGGGAACATTTCATGCAAGGAAGGGCACAATAAGGACAGAAATGGTAAGGACCTAAAAAAAAGCAGAAGAGATTAAGAAGAGGTGGCAAGAATACACAGAAGAACTACACACAAAAGGTCTTAGTGACCTGGATAATCACAATGGTGTGGTCACTCACCTAGAGCCAGACACCCCAGAGCATGAAGTTAAGTAGGCCTTAGGAAGCATTAGTATAAACAAAGCTAGTAGAGGTGATGAAATTCCAGCTGAGCTAATTCAAATCCTAAAAGATGATGCTGTTAAAGTGATGCACTAAATTATTCAGCAAATTTGGAAAACTCAGCAGTGGCCACAGGACTGGAAAAGGTTAGTTTTCATTCCAATCCCAAAGAAGGGCAATGCCACAGAATGTTCAAACCACTAAACAAATGTTCTCATTTCACATGCTAGTAAGGTCATGCCCCAAATCTTTCTGAGATAGTAAAGAATCACCTGCAATGCAAGAGAACTGGATTTGATCTTTGAGTTGGGAAGATACCCTGGAGGAAGGCATGGAAACCCACTCTAGTATTCTTGCCTGGAGAATCTCCATGAACAGAGGAGCCTGGTGGGCTACAGTACACCAGGTCACACAGAGTCGAACATGATTGAAAACAACTAAGCAGCAGAAGCAGTCTTTAGCAGTATGTGAACTGAGAACTTCTAGAGGTACCAGCTGGGTTTAGAAAAGGCAGAGAAACCAGAGAGCAAATTGCCAACATTCAAGAAAAAGCAAGGAAATTGAGAGAAAGCAAGGGAATTCCAGAAAAACATCTACTTCTGCTTCATTGATTATACTAAAGCCTTTGACTTTGTGGATCACAACAAACTGTGGAAAATTCTTTAATATATGGGAATACCAGAACACCTTACCTGTCTCCTGAGAAGCCTTATGTGCATCAAGAAGCAACAATTAGAACCATACATGAAACAATGGACAGGTTCAAAATTGGGAAAGGAGTACAACAAGGCTGTATATTGCCATCCTGTTTATTTGACTTCCTGGTGGCTCAGCTGGTAAAGAGTTCACCTGCATGTAGGAGACCTGGGTTTGCTCCCTGGGTTGGGAAGATGCCCTGGAGAAGGGAATGACTACCCACTCTAGTATTCTTGCCTGGAGAATTTCAAAAGAGTCAGACATGACTGAGTGACTTTCACTCACCTCACTCACATGCAGAGTACATCATGCAAAACGCTGGGCTGGATGAATCACAAGCTGGAATCTAGAATGCTGGGAGAAATACCAGCAACAACAGACATGAACATGATACCACTTTAATGGCAGAGAGTGAAGAGGAACTAAAGAGCCTCAGATGAAGGTGAAAGAGGAGAGTGAAAAAGTTGACTTAAAACTCAACATTCAAAAAACTAAGATTATGGCATGTTGTCCCATCACTGCATGGCAAATAGGAGGGGAAGAAGTGGAAGCAGTAACAGACTTTATTTTCTTGGGCTCCAAAATCACTACAGATGGTGACTGCAACCATGAAATTAAAAGGCACTTGCTCTTTGGAAGGAAAGCTATGACAAACCTCTACAGCGTATTAAAAAGCAGAGACATCACTTTGCTGACAAAGGTCCATATTGTTAAAGCTATAGTTTTTCCAGTAGTCATGTATGGATGTAAGAGTTGGACCATAAAGAAGGCGGAACACCAAAGAATTGATGCATTCAAATTGCGGTGCTGGAAAAGACTCTTGAGGGTCCCTTGGACAGAAAGGAGATCAAACTCATTAATCCTAAAGGAAATCAACCCTGAATATTCATTGGAAGGACAGATGCTGAAGCTGAAGCTCCAATACTTTGACCACCTGATGCAAAGAGCAGACTCATTGGAAAAGACCCTGATGCTGGGAAAGACTGAGGGCAAGAGAAGGGGGCAGCAGAGGATGAGATGGTTAGACAGCATCACTGAATCAATGCACATGAATGTGAGCAAACTCCAGGAGATGGTTTAGGACAGGAGAGCCTGGTATGCAACAATCCATGGGGTCACAAAGAAGCAGACATGACTTAGGACCGAACAACAACCACCACAACAGTATTGCATTGTGTCATATATGTGTGTGTATCAGTTCAGTTCAGTCACTCTGTTGTGTCCTACTCTGCGACCACATGGACTGTAGCATGCCAGAATTCCCTCTCCATCACCAACTCCTAGAGCATGCTCAAACTCATATCCATCAAGTCAGTGATGCCATCCAACCATCTCATCCTCTGTCCTCCCCTTCTCCTCCTGCTTTGAATCTTTCCCAGCATCAGGGTCTTTCCAATGAGTCAGTTTTTCGCATCAGGTAGCCAAAGTATTAGAGCTTCAGCGTCAGTCTTTCCAATGAATATTCAGAACTTATTTCTTTTAGGTTTGACTGGTTTGATCTCCTTGCAGTTGAAGGGACTCTCAGAGTCTTCTCCAGCACCACAGTTCAAAAGCATCAATTCTTTGGTGTTTAGCTTTCTTTATCGTCCAGGTCTTACTTCCATACATGACTACTGGAAATACAATAGTTTTGACTAGATGGACCTTTGCTGGCATAATAATGTCTCTGCTTTTTAATATGCTGCCTAGGTTGGTCATAGCTTTTCTTCCGAGCAAGCGTCTTTTAATTTCATGGCTGCAGTCACCATCTGCAGTGATTTTGGAGCACAAGAAAATAAAGTCTGTCACTGTTTCCATTGTTTCCCCATCTATTTCCCATGAAGTGATGTGACCAGATGCCATGCTCTTCACTTTTTGAATGCTGAGTTTTAAGCCAGCTTTTTCATTCTCTTTCACTTCCATCAAGAGGCTCTTTAGTTCTCCTTCACTTTCTTCCATAAGGGTGGTGTCATCTGCATATCTGAGGTTATTGATATTTTTCCTGGCAATTTTGATGCCAGCTTTTGCTTCATCCAGCCCAGCATTTCACATGATGTACTCTGTATCTATGCTAAATAAGCAGGATGACAATATACGGCCTTGACATACTCCTTTACCAATTTGGAACCAGTTGGCTGTTCCATGTCCAGTTCTATCTGTTGCTTCTTGATCTGCATACAGATTTCTTAGGAGGCAGGTAAAGTGGTCGTGTATTCCCACATCTTAAGAATTTTCCACAGTTTGTTGTGATCCACATAGTCAAAGGCTGTAGTATAGTCAAGGAAGCAAATGTTTTTCTGAATTTTTCTTGTTTTTTTTTTTTTTTTTTTATGATTCAACAGATGTTGGCAATTTGATGTCTGGTTCCTCTGCCCATTCTAAATCCAGCTTGAACATCTGGAAGTTCACAGTTCACATACTATTGCAGCCTGGCTTGGAGAATTTTGAGCATTACTTTGCTAGCGTGTAAAATGAGTACAACTGTGGGATAGTCTGAACATTCTTTGGCATTGCCTTTCTTTGGGATTGGAATGATAACTGACCTTTTCCAGTCCTGTGGCCACTGCTGAGTTTTCCAGATTTGCTGGCATATTGAGTGCAGCACTTACACAGCATCATCTTTTAGGATTTAGAATAGCTCAGCTGGAATTCCATCACCTCCACTAGCTTTGCTCATAGTGATGCTTCCTAAGGCCCATGTGACCTTGCACTCCAGAATGCTTGGTTCCAGGTAAGTGATCACACCATCATCGCTATCTTGGTCATGAAGATCTTTTTTGTATAGTTCTTCTGCTTACTCTTGGCACCTCTTAATATCTTCTGCTTCTGTTAGATACATACCATTTCTGTCCTTTATTGTGCCCATCTTTGCATGAAATGTTCACTTGGTATCTCTAATTTTCTTGAAGATATCTCTAGTCTTCCCCATTCTATTGTTTTCCTCTATTTCTTTGCATTGATCACTGAGGAAGGCTTTCTTATCTCTCCTTGCTATTCTTTGGAACTCTGCATTCTGATGGATATATCTTTCCTTTTCTCCTTTGCCTTTTACTTCTCTTCTCTTCAAAGCTATTTGTAAGGCCTCCCCAGACAACCATTTTGCCTTTTTGCATTTCTTTTTCTTGGGGATGGTTTTGATTACCACCTCTTGTACAATGTCACAGACCTCCATCTGTAGTCCTTCAGGCACTCTGTCTATCAGATTTAATCCCTTGAATATATTTGTCACTTCCATTGTATAATTGAAGTGTATGTTACATCCATACATATATTATTCTTTTTCATTCATCCATCAATGGGCACTTAGGTTATTTTTAAAATAAATGTGCAAACAAAAACTGACTGAAAGTGAAAGTGTTATTTGTGTGCAACTCTTTGCAACCCCATGGACTGTAGCCTACTAGGCTGCTCTGTCCATGGAATTCTCCAGGCAAGAATACTGGAGTGGGTTGCCATTTCCTCCTCCAGGGACTGAACTTGCAAGAATCTGCTGCAGGTGGATTCTTTACCACTCAGCCACAAGGGAAGCCCAGATACCCATACGCAAAAGGCAAAACAAAAAAAAGTAACCAGGACATAAGTCTTATGGCATAGTACAAATAAAAATATCAAAAATATTAAAGATATGCTTCAGTGTGAAATATAAAACTATAAAAATTTTAAAAGAAAACACAAAAGATCTTCCTGATGTGAAGTTAGGAAAAACATTCTTAGATATCACGCAAAAAGTATGACCCATTAAATAAAAAAAAAAAAAAAAAAACAAGAGAAGCCAGACTTCATTAACGTGAAAAAATTTTGCTCTGTAAAACACACTGTTAAGAGAATGAAAAGCCAAGCTATATGCTGGGGGAAATATTTGCAAGTTACATATTTGACAAAGGACTTGTACCCAGACTATATAAACAACTCTCAAAGTTCAACAGTAATAAACTTCCCAGTTTAAGAATATGTGAAGGACCTGAACTATGCCTCACCTAAGATGATACACAGATGGCATATAAGGACAGGAAAACGATATCTAGCACCATAAACTGTTATGGAAATGGAAGTGAATACCACGATGAGATAACACCACACCTACTAGTGTAACTAAACTAAAAAATACTGACAATACCAAATGCTGATAACAATGCAGAACAACCAGAACTGCTGTATATTGCTGGTAGTAATGAAAAAAATGGTACACTAGCTATGAAAAATAGCTTAGTAGTTTCTTTTAATGTTAAACATACACTTAACTTATAGTCTAGCAGTTGCATTCCTAAGAAACAAAAATTATGTTCCCATAAAATTTTATACATGAATATTAATAGTAGCTCTAGTCATAAAAGTTTTTATTGCCAAAAACTGAAAACAAGCCAAATATCCTTCCACATGTCAATGGAAAAAAAAATTGTGGTACAATGAAATACCACCCAGTAATAAAAAGGAATGAGTTAGTGATACATTCAACAACATGGACGAACAATAAAGACATTACACTTAGTAAAAGAAAATGTTCTCAATCTAATCATACTTACTGTATGATTCTCATTATATGATACTCTAGAAAAGAAAAAAAAAAAAAAAGATGACAGAGAAATGGTTGATGCTGGCCAGAATGTAAGTTTAGGAGGAGGCTGTGATTAAAAAGGGGGCAGCACAGGGAATTTTGATGGTGATGGACCTATTTCATAACTGTTTGTGGTGAAGGTTTTAGGAATCTATATATGTGTTAAAGTGCATAGAATACATACATCAAAAAAGTCAATTTCACTGGATGCGAATATAAAAAACAGAGAAAATGGAACACAAATTTATTCTTGGCATTTCAGATACAAATGAAATAACACTCATAAAAAGAAAAATATGAAACACGAAGGCACACAGAACAATATCACATGAGTATCAAACAATTTTTTGGAAGACAATAAGTAACTTGACAAAAGGTCACATGTTTAATGAAAGAAACAACAATGGGATTTGAAGACAGATCAATCAACTTGAACTACAGAAGGACTTTACAACTGCACTACACAGTATTTAATCCCTGGTTTAGCGGTTAAGAGCATCTGGATGTGGACTCAACATGCCTGCATTTAAATTTTGGCTCCACCCTTCTAGTTTAAAATCTGCTTGCTTACCTATAGCATGAGATTAATAGCAGGATTTACTGATAAATCACCTGGCACATAGTAGGTGCTAGAGAAACGATAGCTATTAACCACTTGAAAACTTGTTTTCTCCACTGGTAATAGAAATAACATTTGCACTGTGAAGAGTCTGAAACAGTATATGACAAGCATGCCACTGGGCAGTCGGTTGGTATTTCCAAAAAGAACACAAATCCTTCAGGTTCATATTTGGTTAAAGAAAGAAAGAAAGAAAGTAGAATTTAGGTCTGTTTGATACAAAACACAGTGTTCCTTCTACTACAAACCTCACCACCATCTTCTTTCTCATTTTTGTTGCACAAAGATCAATTCCTGAGTACATGTCCATGAATATTTTAAATTTCTATCAAGATTTTTAAATCAATATTTTATAAATAAAATTAAAGACAAGAAATAACAGTCAAGATCAGAAGCAACAAGCAGAGACAGACAGGAGCAGAGAAAAACTCTCCTGTAATAATCTTTCTGAGCATAGCAACTCTGGTTAGCTCAATGCATTCACGCATTTGTGAAGCAGGAGCAGAAAGTACAAGTACTTTGGCTATTATTACACGTATAGATCACCTCGATTATTTTAAGTGATGTTGCTTAATACAATGGACAGCAGCTTTTTAAAACAGGCAGAGCTCTTTTCCAAGTATTGACGTCAGCAGGGCCTTGTAATTGTTCCTCTCGATGGCTCAACTGCCACTCCAGTCACAAATGTCCCCTGCATGACAGGCACTGCTGCTCTCCACACTGCAGCAGAGACACATGGAAGCCACCCTCTGCTTGGGGTTGGTGGGGGTCTGGTAGTGACCTCTGCCTCTAGCTTATTAGTTGTGCACATCATTTCCAGTCAGAGGTGTAGGATGGTTGGGGGACATGGTTCAGGGTGTGCTTAGGTAGGGAATCTTTTATCTCTGTTGCCATTTTGGTGTAAGAAATTCAGTGCTAGAAAGGGACAGGTTGGAAGCCCTCAATCCACCTCAATTCAGCAGTGGTACTGGCCCTATTCATAGTCAGAGGGCTGTCTTCCTAAATAGTTTGGTTTTTATTGACAGGTAAGAACCAAAAAGCCCTTTTCCCCCTCCTCCAATTCATTTTCCCACGAGCCCTAACATGCTGCTAGAAATATTAAGGTTATTAAATCTGAATCAATATTTCGACTAGATCTTTGGTTCTTTAGCAAAGAGTAAGACTTAAAGGGGTGGGACTTGGGGAAGATAAATTTTGATGAGAACTCTAAAGGAGAGATAGAAAAAGGGATTAGAAGCAGCAAAGAGGTGGATGACACTGGAGCCGATTATACAGAGTGAAGTAAGCCAGAAAGAAAAACACCAATACAGTATACTTACACATATATATGGAATTTAGAATGATGGTAATGATAAACCTGTACGCAAGACAGCAAAAGAGACACAGATGTATAGAACGGCCTTTTGGACTCTGTGGGAGAGGGAGAGGGTGGGATGAGTTGGCAGAGTGGCAATGTAACATGTATGATATCATAAGTGAAACGAANAACACCAATACAGTATACTTACACATATATATGGAATTTAGAATGATGGTAATGATAAACCTGTACGCAAGACAGCAAAAGAGACACAGATGTATAGAACGGCCTTTTGGACTCTGTGGGAGAGGGAGAGGGTGGGATGAGTTGGCAGAGTGGCAATGTAACATGTATGATATCATAAGTGAAACGAATCGCCAGTCTAGGTTTGATGCAGGATGCAGGATGCTTGGGACTGATGCACGGGGATAATCCAGAGAGAAGGTGTGGGGCGGGAGGGGGGAGATGGGGGTCAGGATTGGGAGTTCATGTACACTCGTGGCTGATTTATGTCAATGTATAGCAAAACGAATACAGTATTGTAAAGCAAAACAAACTAAAACATAAAAATCAATTAAAAAAAAGCAGCAAAGAATCTTGAGCCAGGGATAGAGGTGGGATTGGGCTGGGAGTTCACGGCAGAGATGAGGGAACACAGAGAAAAAAGTAGACCAGAAATAAAGATGAAGTTACTAAAAACAATTTTTCCTACTCTGTCAGAAGAGGTTTACCTGGTCCTTCTAAAGTTCAGTAATAAGCAAATGACTCAGTAATTATTCTCTGTGAACAACCTCATTATCAAGCTTTGAGTAATCTCTGTTGAACAGCAGGAAATCCTAAAGATGCTGGGTCCAAAAGACGTTGGGTTTCAGTGATAAAGCGAAATGTTTCAACACTTTCAAGTTGGCTGTCTTAATTTTGCCTTTATTTGCTACAGCAAGACTTGGAAAACTATAAAACTCTGTTCCCCCCACCCCCAGTCATGTTCCCATGTCCATAATAATGCTTCCGGAAAGACCAAACTTGAGTCGTGTCCCGGATGTGACCAAGACTGGACTATTATCTAGTATCTGTATAAAATTCTCATTTTCTAAGAGATTGCTTATTAAAATAGCTCCTGAAACTCCAGAAAGTCTGATTGGTTTTCCCGCGGCATTTGAAGGCCTTTGCGCCCTGACTCAGATCTGTACACGTGCCGCCTTTGTGATAAGTGGCCATGCCCCAGGGTCGGGGTGAGGGGGAGGATGACTGTGCACACAGAACAGAACAAACAGAAATGACATCTTCATTCCTGCAAAACTGTTTTTGTATAACTGTGTGGACTTTGCTGAGTTTAAATAAGTCCTTTGAAGTCTGAGATGACTGGATTTCTCTCTACACTGTCTAGAGTAATGTCCAGAAATGTCAATTTCTCAGGTGGTGGACAAGAGCCACCAGCTACCCTAAGAAAAAGGAGAAGGAGAATTCTTCTACTTCACAGAAGGGTCTAATATGGATGCAGATAATGAACCATGTAATAAAGTCCCTTGTTTTGCCTCAAGTTCTGTTCATAACCTGGTTAACAGTGTGGGCCCTGGAGTCAGAGAACTGGGTTTAAATCCCCTGAGTCTTGACAAGTTATTCACATACTCTGTCTTGGTTTCTCTCATCTGTAAGATGGAGCTAATAATACTACATAAAGCACTGCAACAAGTTCTTGGAGCATAGTAAGGGCTAACTGAATGGTAGATATTATTATTATCATTATTGTTGCTCTTGATGTTTGTTATCACTGACACAATTATTATTCCTTAAATGGGTATCTCCATTTGATGTGTTCCACAGAATTGGAGCCACTCCACTAACAGACTGGGTAGAGAACTAAAACAGCACTCTAAACCATCTAGGCCCAAGACAGCAATTGGGTTTTCAGCTCAATGTACTGATTAGTTCATTTTTGCTTCTTGGAAAGGCTGTGTGGACAAGAATTCTAAGGTTGCTGATGAGATCAGCAGAATGCCATGATGGATTACCAGTGTCTTCCATGAGCAGGAGAGGGAGAAAGGCAATACTTTGCTTATTTGCCAACCCTGTCCTAGGTGCTGTGGGTTGTGGCTCAGATTATTTCAGTTCCTCTGAAATACTGCAGAAAAATACCAACATTCTCCTTCATGGTTACTACAGTTCTAACACATTTTATGTTAAAAGGAGATTCTCATTGGTAACCCGATTCAAGACCAAACACTGAATCTTTTTTTTTGTTTGTTTCGAGTTTCATTGCTTCCTTCTGGGAAAATTATTTGGCTATTAGACATCATAACCCGAATAACATGGTGGTCTCCTCTTCCCCAATATGATGCTAATAGCTTATATTTTCAGAGCATTTAATTTATAAAATGCTCTTACATCCATTAGGAAATTTTATATTCAACTATTTGGCATGCGGCAAGCACAAAGGAAGTGAAGGCAAACTGGTGTGGTTATTTCTTAAGTCTCATTTCGAGTTCATTGATGATTGCAGCACATATGTTTTGTTTCCAAAGTGCTGGCGTTTCACTTCCAGGGTAATGATATCTGCCTCTTGCTGTGAAGCCTCCCTCTGGTTTCTTGACTCCTTAATTTATTTTCCTTTCATTTATGATTCTTCCTCATGTAATACATGTTTGTCTGTTGTTAAAATATTACCCTCATGTTGTGCAGCATGCCCAAGTATTTCCTCAGTGAGTCACTTATGGATCATACGGCCAATTCTGTTCTCCAGACAAAATGCCAAGGCTAAGATTAGTTCCAGTTTTGTATTAATGACTGTAGATTCTTAAGGCTCGGAAACCTCCAGTTGCTGCACAGATACCAAAATGGTCAAATGGTGGCCTGTGTGGAAAGCAGGCTCTCAATCTTTTTCTGCACTAAAGGGTTGTTTTCCTGTCCTCCTAGATAGCTTCTACTTCAGAAGCATAATACATTCTCTCCCACTCATCCAGTCTCAAGAGATTTGAAACTATTCTGCAATAAAAGATGTGTAAGGTTGACCCTCCCTGCCCACGCTGCTCTCTGCTCAAATGGGTTGAGTCAGTATTTCCTTTCTCTCTAATTCAGCAATTGACCAGCTGGTTTTGTCTGATAGACTAAAAACCAACTAAATGACCTTCTCCAAACTTCATATAACCAAGAAAGAGGCAGAGTGATGTAATGATTTAATTAATGGAATCAAAGAAGACTGGTAAAGTAGGTAAATTCAGATCCTAAAACCTCTTTCCTCCATGGCAATATTCTGGGAATTTTCCATAATACAGTGATTTGTTCCTATTATGAAACTTAAAATTACATATAGGGAACTATGTTTTGTCCTCCATTCATTGTATGGCAACCTAGATGGTCAAAATTCCTTATAAGAAGAAATAAAAAATATTACGTATTGCTTGTGTTGTGTTAGTCGCTCAGTCGTGTCCGACTCTTTGCAACCCCATGGACTGTAGCCTACCTGGCTCCTTTGTCCATGGGATTTTCCAGGCAAGAGTACTGGAGTGGGTTGCCATTTCCTTCTCCAGGGGATCTTCCTGACCCAGGGATCGAACCCAGGTCTCCTGTACTGCAGGCAGATCCTTTACCGACTGAGTTACAAGGGAAGCCATATTGCTTATATGACTTCAAAGCTCAACAACAACAACAATAACAAACTATAAATACCCATGGCCCTATATCTGTTATATAATTGTTTTCACTGAATTAGGATTTGGCATTTCAGCCTCAGTATACATTAAAGGGGGATTCCCTGGTGGCTCTAGTGGTAAAGAATCTGCCTGCCAATGTAGGAAGTTCAAGAGATGCAGGTTCAATCCCAAGGTTGGGAAGATCCCCTAAAGTAGGAAATAGCACTCCACTCCAATGTTTTTAGGGCTTCCCTGGTGGCTCAGACAGTAAAGAATCTGCCTGCAATTCAGGAAACCTGGGTTCAATCCTTGGGTCATGAAAGATTCCCTGTAGAAGGGAATGGCAACCCACTCCAGTATTCTTGCCTGGAGAATCCCATGGACAGAGGAGCCTGGCAGATTGCCATCCATGGGGTCACAGAGTTGAACATGACTGAGTGACTAACACTTTCAACCATTTCAACCATCTTGAAATCTAATTTTGCATTTAATGTGGGGATACAATTTGAATATATTTTTCACCATGATTCAGTGTGTCTTAGGAAGTTCAAAGAAAGATGTGTGCTTCAACTTCAGTATTAAATATATAGTCTAAGTTGAAAATGGCATAAACAATACAAACATAATACCTCATTAATAAGAATACTAGAGGGAGATAGCTACTGGTACTGAAGCAGCTATTCATTGATGTCATCAAAGAGAATTTTTCTATTTTTCTACCATATTTGGCTATTCTCTCCAATCTATTCTTTGTGCCAAATGTCACATGATGGCAGCCACAGGACCAGGCCATATGTCCATATTCAGGTCAGGAAGAAAGAGAAGGAATGAGTAGGCAAGTTCTTTTCTCTCTACCCATCCAAAAACAAAACAAAAGCTTTGCCAGACCTAATCTACTTATATCTCATTGTCATTTCTGGATCACATGACCACCCAACAAAATCAGATTCATGTTAGCCAATTATCATGGCTGTAACAATATATTATCCCTGGCCCATTTTAAAATAAGTATACTTACAGGCAACCTTGGGCTTCCCGGGTAGCTCAGCTGATAAAGGATCTGCCTATAATGCAGGAGACCTGGCTTCGATCCCTGGGTTGGGACGATTGCAGGAGGGCTGGCAAACCATTCCAGTATTCCTGCCTAGAGAATCCCTATAGACAGAGGAGCCTTGTGGGCTACAGTCCATGGTGCCGCAAGAGTTGGACACACCTGAGTGACCAAGCACAGCACATAGGTAACCTTAAATCTAAGGAACCGAGAAAACTTTAAGATATAGCCCCTGCTTTCTTTCTATAAGCTTAGCCCCTAGAGGCAATTCTTATATGAAAAAATAAATAATAATGAAACAATAATAGGTACATAGGGCATTCATTATGAAATACAAGTGAATAGCATAGATAGTAAATTTTGAAGGATTTCACTATGGTTTGGGATGAACAGGATAGGTTTTAAACAGTAGGAAGGGTTAAATGTAAATCTTACAAAGGAATTTAAGATAAAATTAAATGTCTTCTTTTGCTATTAAGTACCAGAACTACATGTGTCCTGACATAATTTGTATTATCTACAAATCTTCTTCCCATCTTCTTAATAGGGAGTCAATTTTGGACTTTAGAAATTTTTTGAAGACTCATGGCCCATCAGCTACTTGAAAATCAGAGTCTTGTGATAAGGTAAAATAGCATGAACAGGAAAAGTTGGAAGCTGATGTAATGAACTGATGAATACAAATATGTTTATAGGACACAGGAACTGAAAGATCTTAGGGAGGGAAGAGAACAGGGAATTTGAATACTGAGGGCAGGGAGTCCAGTTCCAGCTGACATCTCCTAGCTGTAACCTCTTCAGCTTTGTACTTTCTCATTTGTAAAATAGTGATGGTAATTCCCTTCACATTGACTTGCAGAGATTATATAAGCTAATATCCTAGAAAATGCTGTGTAAGCTTAATTCTGGGGGTAGTAAGCATACAGGGCTACTGAAATATAAGGCAAAAATCAGGCACTCTGGTTTCCCTAGAAGCTGGCTGATTCCTTTCCAAGGCCTGTCAGACTAGAGCAAATTCTCAGATGTCAGAATCAGTGGGATTCATCCCAAGTATATAACATAATATTAATATGAGCTCAGGTAGAGTTCATGCTCATGCTAAAAGTGGGTTTATAATGTGGCAAGAACTTACCTTCGCATTTTGAGAAATCCTGACATCACGCATGTGAAAACGGCATGAAGCTCTGGAGAAATGTTTTAGGATAGAGATAGCATGATGATGTTCAACAGTGGTTCAATCTTGATTTGCTAGATTTTTTCATGGAAAATTTGAAATAACTTTGGAAAAAGTAACGTGCACCCTGTAGCTCTCACACCACTAGCTTCCTGAAATAACTATCTGAAATTAGAAAATAGCCCAGTCATATATAATAAAGAAACCATCACACGGAACACTAAATACTAGATAGAATACAGGGATTTTCTTCTAAGTCTAATGCTACAAGTGTGCAATAAAAGGAAGAATAACATACAGTGAGTTTAGAACTGAAACTGTCTCATTCATTCATTTTAGGGAAATTCAAGGAAGCACACAATGAGTTTCCAAAACTGTTGTAATGAATGTTACATAGAAACACATGGATGCCCAGCTTATTGGACCCATCCCCTTGGACCAAGGGGAAATGTTAATATTGCTGACCATCATAGGCTGTGGATGCCTAGCACACTTGCCTGGTGGTCATAGTCTTAGGATTCAATGTTAAATTCCAGGCGGGATACTCCTCCTCATCTGTTGATCTGAATTTAGCTGGAATAAAAGACTTTGAACAAGTAGTCTAGATGGGAGACTGATACTTAACAATGTAGTAGAATAATAATTTCAATAAATCTTAAGTGCATTTAAACCACTGGTTTCTTGGACATCTTAAAATATACAATTCTGTTTCTGAAAAATAAAATTCTATGTTGATTGCATTGTTCTGTGACACACTTCATGGATTAGTAATTTTCCAGTGACCTTGGAGGAATAAGATTAACATTCTTAGGTACTTCCTAGGTGCCCAGATCTTAAAACAGCATTTGATTTAATCCTCATAGCCAGTCCAAAGGGAGTCATTATTGTCATTTTTCCATAGATAAAGTGAAACCTGGGTAGGTTAACCAATTGACTCAAAACCACTAACAGACAGAGTTCGGAAACAATTACAAGGTCTCCTCTCTTCAGTGATTTTAAAAATTATTCTTTTCCCACTGCTTTGCACATGTCCCTGGAGAGATTATTAATAATCCTTAAATGTATATATTGTTGCCATCCTATGACTGCAATGCTCAGGAAACTGGATTAGAAGGAATTTGGCTAACTGGATTTTCTAATTAACAGAAGGTTAATGGTGGAGGTGATGGAATTCTGGTTGAGCTGTTTCAAATCCTGAAAGATGATGTTATGAAAGTGCTGCACTCAATATGCCAGCAAATTTGGAAAACTCAGCAGTGGCCACAGGACTGAAAAGGGTTAGTTTTCATTCCAATCCCAAAGAAAGGCAATGCCAAAGAACGCTCAAACTACTGCACAATTGCACTCATCTCACATGCTAGTAAAGTAATGCTCAAAATTCTCCAAGCCAGACTTCAGCAATACGTGAACCGTGAACTTCCAGATGTTCAAGCTCGTTTTAGGAAAGGCAGAGGAACCAGAGATAAAATTGCCAATATCCGCTGGATCATCAAAATAGCAAGAGAGTTTCAGAAAAACATCTATTTCTGCTTTATTGACTATGCCAAAGCCTTTGACTGTGTGGATCACAAGAAACTGTGGAAAATTCTAAAGAGATGGGAATACCAGACCACCTGACCTCTTATTGAGAAACCTATATGCAGGTCAGGAAGCAACAGTTACAACTGGACATGGAACAACAGACTGGTTCCAAATAGGAAAAGGAGTACGTCAAGGCTGTATATTGTCACCCTGCTTATTTAACTCCTATGCAGAGTACATCATGAGAAATACTGGGCTGGAAGAAGCACAAGCTGGAATCAAGATTGCCGGAAGAAAAAAAAAAAGATTGCCAGAAGAAATATCAATAACCTCAGATATGCAGATGACACCAACCTTATGGCGGAAAGTGAAGAGGAACTAAAAAGCCTCTTGATGAAAGTGAAAGAGGAGAGTGAAAAAGCTGGCTTAAAGCTCAACATTCAGAAAACTAAGATATATCTGGTCCCCTCACTTCATGGGAAATAGATGGGAAAACAGGGGAAACAGTATCAGACTTTATTTTGGGGGCTCCATAGTCACTGCAGATGGTAACTGCAGCCATGCAAATGGGCCAAAGAATTAAATGGACATTTCTCCAAAGAAGACATATGAATGGCTAACAAACACATGAAAAGATGCTCAACATCACTTATTATCAGAGAAATGCAAATCAAGACCACAATGAGGTACCATTTCATACCAGTCAGAATGGCTGCAATCCAAAAGTCTGCAAGCAATAAATGCTGGAGAGGGTGTGGAGAAAAGGGAACCCTCTCACACTGTTGGTGGGAATGCAAACTAGTGCAGCCACTATGGAAAACAGTGTGGAGATTCCTTTAAAAATTGCAAATAGAACTGCCATATGACCCAGCAATCCCACTGCTGGGCATACACACCGAAGAAACCAAAATTGAAAGAGACACGTGTACCCCAATGTTCATTGCAGCACTGTTTATAATAGCCAGGACATGGAAACAACCTAGATGTCCATCAGCAGATGAATGGATAAGAAAGCTGTGGTGCAGATACACAATGGAGTATTAGTCAGCCATTAAAAAGAATACATTTGAATCAGTTCTAATGAGATGGAGAAACTGGAGCCGATTCTACAGAGTGAAGTAAGCCAGAAAGAAAAACACCAATACAGTATACTAACACATATATATGGAATTTAGAAACATGGTAATGATAACCCTGTATGTGAGACAGCAAAAGAGACACAGATGTATAGTACGGACTTTTGGACTCTGAGGGAGAGGGAGAGGGTGGGATGACTTGGGAGAATGGCACTGAAACATGTATACTATCATGTAAGAAACGAACCGCCAGTCTATGTTCGACACAGGATACAGGATGCTTGGGACTGGTGCACAGGGATGATCCCGAGAGTTGATATGGGGTGGGAGGTTGTGGGGGAGGGTTCAGGATTGGGAACTCATGTACACCTGAGACGGATTCATGTCAATGTATGGCAAAACCGATAAAGTAATGTAAAGTAAAATAAAGTAAAAATAAAAAAGTTTTTAAATAAAATAAAAAAATATAACAATAAAGATGGGATCAAATTTAAAAAAAATAAAAGACGCTTACTCCTTGGAAGGAAAGTTATGACTAAACTAGATAGCATATTCAAAAGCAGAGACATTACCTTGCCAACAAAGGTCTGTCTAGTCAAGGCTATGGTTTTTCCTGTGGTCATGTATGGATGTGAGTGTTGGACTGTGAAGAAAGCTGAGTGTCGAAGAATTGATGCTTTTGAACTCTGGTGCTGGATAAGAGTCTTGAGAGTCCCTTGGACTGCAAGGAGATCCAAGCAGTCCATCCTAAAGGAGACCAGTCCTAGGTGTTCATTGGAAGGACTGAAGCTGAGGCTGAAACTCCAATACTTTGGCCACCTCATGTGAAGAGTTGACTCATTAGAAAAGACCCTGATGCTGGGAGGGACTGGGGGCAGGAGGAGAAGGGGATGACAGAGGATGAGATGGCTGAATGGCATCACCAACTTGATGCACGAGTTTGGGTGAACTCTGGGAACTGGTGATGGACAGGTAGGCCTGGCATGCTGTGATTCATGGGGTCGCAAAGAGTCAGACACGACTGAGTGACTGAACTAACTGAACTGAATGTTTTATTTAAAAATCTTGTTTGTATAATTCCTGAAATGGCCTATCCTCTTCCTTGGCTTAGCAGAATATAGTGACTAAGCAACCTTCTCTCTGATCATGTTTTAGTCTTAACCAGATCTCTGCTCAAATGTCACCTAGTCAGAGAGCTCACCTATGACCATCCTTGATAAAAATAATTTCACATTATCCCCTTACTCTATCACCTTTGCATTTACTTTTTTCATCATAGCACTTATCACTAATTGATATGCTACATATTTGTTTATTTTTAGAATGTATTTGTTTACTTTTTAAATGTAGAATGTTTATCTTAGAATGTTAAGGTTCATGACAGAAAGATCTTTATTAAATCCAGAATTGTTTCTCCAGTGCCTGAAATGTAGTAGGTACTCAAATAATGCTTATTGAATGAATAAGTGAATGTATGAATTCAATTATGTATCAGTTTTAACCACTTAACTTTGTTGCCACAAGCTTTGATTGGACTGAATCTGTGTGTGTGTGTGTGTGTGTGTGTGTGTGTGTATGAGAGAGAGAGAGAGAGTGCTATACATTGTCACCCATTAATTAGCATCAAGGAATGGAGTTATTTATAATAAAGTTGTTGCCACATTATCTGACTCTTCCTCATACAAATAAAACAGGGCAGCAATTTAAGTAAGTTAAAGCTCTGGTCAGTTGGAATTGATCCATCAAAGTTGTCCTATAATTTGAAGAAAAGCATTGGTATCTTATGTGTTCCATGTTTTATATTACACAATCTTTTATGCTGAACATGCACCATGTAAACAAATTCACTCCTTAACAAAAGACATAAATGTTGAAGATTTTTAAAGAAATCGAGTTCAAATTTTCTTAATGTTCTCTACAGAGAAGATCCCTGCAAGCAGAGTACCCTTGTGTGCCCAGTCGCTCAGCTGTGTCTGACTCTTTGCAACCAAATGGACTGTAGCTCTCTAGGCTTCTCTGTCCATGAAGTTCTCCAGGAAAGGATACTGGAGTGGGTTGCATTCCCTTCTTCAGGGGATCTTCCTGGCCCAGGGATGGAACCCGTTATCTCTTGCATCTCCTGCATTGGCAAGTGGATTCTTTACCACCTGAGTATCCTGAGAAAAGGCAACCATTTGCATATTATTTTCTCGCATGCTTTCTGAAATGCTGTTGCCAGCACAATCACTACCTTGCTATATATGGCCCTGGTTAAATGTTTTTTTTTTTTCTCTCCCTCTTGCTTAAAAATGATCTGCAACTGTGAAAAGAAAAAGGTAATCTTAAAAAAGGTAATCTGTATGTTGTTTGTGGGTGATAGAAAGAAGATGACTGAATATTAGGGGATGGAGAGAGACCTATTTTGTGTAGTACTACAGATACTTGATGGGCTTTCCTGGTGGCTCAGACATTAAAGAATCTGCCTGAAATGCAGGAGACACAGGTTTGATCCCTGGGTCCAGAAGATACCCTGGTGAAGGAAATGACAACCCACTCTGGTATTCTTGCCTGAAGAATTCTATGGACAAAGGAGCCTGGTGGGCTACAGTCCATAGGGTTGCAAAGAGTCAGACACGACTGAGTGACTAACACTACTACACACAGATATTTTGCAGCTGAAACAAAGATGTTCTTTTCAGTGATGAATTAAATAGAGTTGTCACAGCAAAGATGTATTTGCCTTTTTGATATGAAAAAGGCTTCAATTGCTGTTTTCTATCATTGTCTTCAGGGTACAAGTCCAATGTATTTGAAAGCGCTGATGAACCTTTAGACTGTCTGGAAGCTTTCATGAAACCTTACTATGAGAACAAGCATCATGATAGGGAGTCAAATGATGGTTAAGAGCTTGAGTTCTTGGCACCAGATTGCCTTGTGCTCCAATCCTGGGTCTGCCACTAACTTGTTCAGTGATGTTGGCCAACCTTCACTGTACAACAAAAGTTGGGTCATGGCACTATCCCACTAAAACCCCTCTAAAGGCTCTCCACATCTGTATGTCTATTCCCTGCTTCCCTCTTGAATGTCCTTGTGGGCCACTCTTTTGTTTGTTATGCTTCAGCCTCAGGGATCTCCTTACTGAGCCCATCTCAGGGCTTCTGTTCTTGCTAGTCCTTAACTTAGCATGCTCCTCCCCATATGTGCTAAAGGCCTGCTCTCTTACTTCCACAGAGCCTTTGCTCAACTCTTACCTCCTCGGAGATGCTTTGTTAGAACAGCTTTCAAAATACCACTTCCCTTTCATTCTCTGCTTCCTACCTATATTTATTGTTATTCATAAGACTTATCATCCTTGAACTTATTTTATAAAATTAACTCTTTATTGTCTGTGCTCCAACCCTAAATGTAAGTATATGAGGTTATGAATGTTGTCTTATTCACTGTGAAACTCCAAGGTCTTGAACAATGCTTAGCATACAGTAAGCACTCTGTAAATGTTTGCTGAATGCAGGAATCTATAAAATTTTACCCACGGGAGCCTCTTTCTCATTGATTTGGAATTGGACCCAAAGAGACTATGTCAGCAGCAGGTGCTACTATAAAGTTTTACAGTATGAAAAACTGAGGCTCGAATATCAGGAAAGCAATTACAGGTCACTCTGTAAAGAAAAGAATAGGCTCAGGAGGAGAGAGAGAGATTTTGGATCCTCCCATTTCCAAGATTCTAATCCTACTAGTTCTCTTTGCTTAGGAGACTTGAGTGCCTTTCTGTTTCTTGCAACCAAATGATCCTTGATGAACACAAGGGTGAAATAAGTTGACTCTTCTTAAGAGCTTTTGAGACCCCAGAGGGCAGAGGAAGTATTGGTGTGACTTTTTATACTTGAATGTCCAGAGCCTACTACAATTATTTCTAGTATACATATGATGAATAATTAACAAATAAAAAAATTTTCAATTTGGAACTTAATTCCAATAACGCAGATGCAAGGATCACTAGTTTACTCTCCTAAGACTCCATTTTTCTTTTCTATTTCCATTGGATGCCTTCCTATTATCCAGCTCCTCTCAGGCCCTCAGCATCCTTGTATGGGATACCTAAAAAGTTATTCGAAAACAAAATCTCTCCATGCCAGGCACATACTAATCTGGTGAAGTTTCTGGATATTCTATGTCAAAACGTTGAGTGTCTTTTGCCGCCAAGGGGCCAGTTTCATTATCTTAATAGTCTGGTAGGTTTTTTGAATATATACCTTCAAAGAGTTGACTTTATTTTGTGGTTGCTGATATCTTTATGCGAAAACCAGAAATATAGTTTTAGCAACAATCATGAACTGAAAATTCTGCTCTAAAGTAGTAAAAAAAAAAAAAAAACAGTTATTTTATAGGAGAAAACAAGCACTTTCAGAGAAACATTTAATTATAACCATCACAAATATTTGTCCTACTCAGTAGACTTAATCCATACTTGAATCCACCATTCCACCCCATCATCTTGACTTCCTTTATCAGAGTCCATTCCAGATAAAATTTTATTTTGATGAGTTTTTGGCTTCATCAGGTATCCTGTGATGCAACCTGTCCTGCTTCCCATTGAAGACCCCTTCTGCTGATAATCCTTTTGGTTTTCCTTTAGTTATTTTCCATCATCCTATTGGCTTAATGGTATTATCTTTTCTACCAAAAAATGGAATCTCTTTAATCTTTGCATTAGTACTTTTTCAATTATTGTGTAAGCTGCCATTTAAATGTCATAGTTTATTATTTTTAGATAAAGTAACTATTCACAATGATTGTGAAATTAGTTACCTATATTTTGGGGTTTTATGTATCATTCCTTAATTGATATTCTTTCTTCTTACCATCACTCCTTCTTCTGGGTTCATTGCAATTACTGACTGAGAAATCTCTTTCTGAATAGGATAAAAAGGAGAAAATTTGTATTATCCTAGAATCTTTTATACCCTGACAAATCATAGTCACAATTTGGAGTGCTATCCTAGATTGATTTTCAGGGCCAGTTACCCACACTGGAATAAAACTAGGACAAGAACACACTAATTCAACTATTTGAAGACTGAATCCATTGTTTCCACTTGCCACTTTCGAGAGCTATTTGACCCAAGTTGGACTTAATTTGGTTGCGAAGTGAACAGACTTACAATGTGAGGGGAAAGGGACTTCAACCTCTCAGGTAAAGGAACAAAAGCTCAAATTAGAGTTGTGCTACTTGCAGTCTGTGGTTTTGAAACCCTGAAACATGACTAAGGTATGGACATACAGCCACAAGAAGGCCTAGATTTTCTGTTCTCAACTCCAACCCCTGCAACCTCTGAACAGAGGTTCACCA
Source organism: Aepyceros melampus (assembly GCA_006408695.1). Lineage (NCBI taxonomy): Eukaryota > Metazoa > Chordata > Mammalia > Artiodactyla > Bovidae > Aepyceros > Aepyceros melampus. The sequence continues at coordinate 105,354 of SJXQ01006317.1, read as the reverse complement.
CCCTAGGAACCTGAGAACCACTTTCTTCGGTGTTCCTCTGGTGGAAAAAGCCCAGGTTAAAACACTTCTACCTTCTTAGCCCAATGAGCATGCAGTATTATGATCCTGTTCAACTCTGGATCAACATCCTTATGTTTGGAACTATCTTGCTATCCCATATGAATAAGGGTGTGGACCTTCAGCAGCTATCTGTAGGCATACAGACAATTTTGCTTTCCCCTGGTAAAGTGACCCATCCATGTTGATTCTAGGAGGTTGGGGATATAGAGGAGGCTTATAAGAGAACCCCAAAATGAAGCAGGAATCCTGGTTTGAGAAATTGGTTGGTGTGAGGTCTCACTGGAAGTTAAAGTGCTGATTCAAAAATGTCAATTTTTAGGGGCACCTGAAGGATTAATAGCATATCTTTGGGCATCTGGCTTTGGTAAAACCAGTCTGTCTGTGTAATTCTAAAAAATCAGAGCTGAGGAAAGGAGGCCAGCCTCTTTCAGGTCGCAGAAGTTATAAGAAAAGGGATTTGGATGATTATCACAAGTGAAGCTTCTGACTACAAAGGAAAAGCTGGTTTGCTGTGAGAAGAAGTGAAACTGACCCAGAGAGAGACCAGAGACAAGGATGATGCATTCCAGCCCTGGTTCCACTGTCCCTCAGGCCCAGGGGCACCTCTCCCACTTCCACAGCTTGTTGTTCAACTGTTTCTTTGATTATATAAAATATCCCCAGAAACTTTCCAATAAACCCTCCTGGACTAAGTTAGTTCCAAGCTGGGATTTTGCTTATTTGTACTCCAGAGTCCTAAATATACCTCTATATCCACACGTCCTAGAATTCAACAGGAATGGTTCACTTTACCAGGGAAAACCAATGTTGCCTGTATATGCCTACAGATCAGCTGTATTCATACGGGATAGCAAGATAGTTCTAAACATAAGGATGTTGATCCAGAGTTGAGCAGGATCATAATACTGCATGTTCATACACTTGAGAGTTTAAAATCAGACATCAGTCCATTCCAATGGCATCTGCGACATGGGATGGTTTGCATTTAATCCAGTTGTAAATTTTTTTCCAATTTGTTAACCATAGTTATGAGTGCTTTAGGCAGGAATCACGGTTTTTCTGGTTCGTTGTTAAGGGATGGGGTGCACATTTCAAGAGAAAGTTTTCACATTACCTCCTGTACACTCTGATCACCTGTCCATCAAGAGATTCTCATGGACTGCCTTCTACTGACTGAAAACAAATGGCCAGTGGAGAGAGGAAAGTGAGTAGAGCCAAACCTTGAATGTTCCTCTAAATATCTCAACCTTTTCTCCTTTCTTGCTCATGAGACTATATTTTAAATATGGCTTTACCTGTCAGATGTAAGAAATACACTCCTTAGACTCTTTAGAATATAAGCCTCCTATATAAATTTAAATCCCATTGATGGCTGGTGATGTTAAACCATTTCAGTTTCTACTCACGTATTTCTGGTGAATTCCATAGACCAGAATATTTTCATCTCTTGACATACCCATTTCTATTCCTTTTAACTTTCCAACTTGCCTGGCACAATACTTGATGAAGTCAGTTCTTACAAGTTGATTGTTGAATGAATAAGCAAACCTCCAAGTGTGCTGAAGAAAGGTCCTGAGTTGACTAATCCTGCTCTTCCACTAGGTGGTGCTGGTTGATATGTCGTCTGCCTTGAAATGTTCTGAAGGCCTCAATCTGTCACTCATTGGTTGGAGGTAGAAAATCCCATGGGCGGAGGAGCCTGGTGGGCTGCAGTCCATGGGGTCTCCAAGAGTCACACATGACTGAGCGACTTTCCTTTCCCTTTTCCCTTTCATGCATGGAGAAGGAGATGGCAACCCACTCCAGTGTTCTTGCCTGGGGAATCCCAGGGACGGGGGAGCCTGGTGGGCTGCCGTCTATGGGGTTGCACAGAGTCAGACACGACTGAAGCGACTTAGCAGCAGCAGCAGCAGCAGCAGCAGGGCTTGAAGGCAGGCAGTGAGTTTATTTGTCCAAGCCAGGAATTTCAGAGTTTTTGCTGGGCCTTTTCTTCTAACTAGATGTGTGAGCTGCTTGATTTCTTTATTCTCAAGTAGGGCAAATGGCCCTTTACCAAGCTATGTCAGAGGATGTGGGAGATGTTCCGCTGTATCTTGACACTTCTCAGAGGCCCATTTTCCTGGAGTCTGGGGACACTACTTTAGATGACCTAAATGGGAAAGGTGTTGTTTGGCTGAGAGAGTAAAGACACAGGCTTGAGCGACCAGTACTGGACACCTCACTATTATCTTGTCCACTAGCCATTAGCATTTGATCCCGGGACTACTGGTGACCTCAAGGATCTCTGTTCTTGCCCATGATACTGCATTTCAGATGTGACTGTCACTTTCAAAATGCAAGAAATACTCTCCTAGAATTGTTTAGAATATTCTCACAAAGGAACCTTTTAAAGAATTCATATTTGGGCAGGACAATATCTAATGTGGTAGTGTTCTGCTTATCGGGCATCATCATAAAAAGAGGTGTTGCATATAAAAAATTTTCCAGATATTCAACCGTATTCCTTTCCAGCTAGACCTTTTGATAATTTTGCAGGGCTGGAGTAGATAAAAATCCTAAAATATATTGTGCATGCTGTGCTTTTTTAAGCAAAATATGCTAAATTTAATTTACTTAATAACTCACTTATCTCATACATGTATGTATGTATGTATGTTTTCGGAGCTGTTTTGGTAATCTAGTATTTCTACCCTGAAAAATTAACTTAATGTTTCTATCACTTTTCCCTCCTTCCTAAGTAGACTCTACTCTTTCATTTTTCAGATCTACAATCAATGACATGTCCTAAGCTGGATACCAGATGGCAGGCTGCTCAGTGTGGGTTAACATAGGTGCTAAACTCCTCAACTGAAGTTCTGCAAAATATCCCTAATCCCTTCCTGCCTTCCAAAGGATCCTCTGGAAGGACACCGCAAACTCCAGAAACAGTTTCCCAGACAATTCTCCAACAAGGAGACCTCATTCTGGGCACAGCCACTCTCCTGAATACCTCCTTCCTATCCAAAATCCATAAGGGAAAACAGATCTGTTAAAGACACCAAGGAAATAACATTAACATAATAACATAGAGAAGGGAGTATGGAAATCTACAAAAGTCAAAAATACAGTGGTAGGTTCTTACCAAAAAATTAAACGCAAGAAAAGAGAAATAGCACACAGGACTTCTTTATTCATAAGAAAAGAAATCCAATTCAAACTGGCTTAAGCTCAAATGTTAACCAACAGAAAAGGGTCTGGAAAACTTGAGACAAAGTAGCTACAAGGTTCAACCAGCTTCTAAGACCTGATTGCTCTACATCTCTGCCATCCTTACCTTTGTTTTGGCTCCATGCACGTACCTGTCTTCTCCATTCATGGCCCCTAAGCAGATCTTTGGCTTCCAGGCAAATGGAAAGAGATTATCTTTCCAATAATTCCTACAAGCATCCCAGAATTGAATCTCATTGGCTGGGCTTAGGTATCATGGCTCCTGAAAGTCAATGATTGTGACTGAAAGCTTGCAGTATATGACCAGATCTATCTCTAGAGATTACAGGGATAGATCTGACGACCATAACCACATGGACCCAGAATTTAGAGTTTGAGTGCAGTTATTCCCCAAAGGAAAAACCATGGTATTGTTACAAGGATAGGTATGAGTGGATGCTGGGAAGATAAAACCAAAAGATTTGTGCTAAAGAAGCTAATGGAGATGAATAAATAAAGCCTGGAGGCCAATTACCAACCCCTATTTTGATTCAGAGAAATTCTACCACATACCAGTCATATCCTCAGATTGGAGTGCCTACCTACTATACAGTCTTCATCTTTAAGGTTCTCATCTACTTTCATCTGCCTCCAGGCAGAATTAGGAAAAAGAAGGTTGCTGTTGAAATCTCCATTAGCCAAACATCTCTGATTTCTCCAGGATCTTTTATTCTATCAATCAGGTCTTCAATTACTTCAACTGATTTTTCTTTCTTTTGACAGGTCTTAAATAGGCCCAATATCCTATAACTACTTTCCTTCAGTTGTGTCTGACTCTTTGCAACCCTATGGACTGTAGCCTGCCAGGCTCCTGTGTACATGGGATTCTCCAGGCAAGAATACTGGAGAGGGTTGCCATGCTCTCCTCCAGGGGATCTTCTTCACCCAGGGGTCGAACCTGTGTCTCTACATCTCCTGCATTGACAGACAGGTTCTTTACCACTAGCTCCACCTGGGAAGCCCCATTTTTCCAAAGGACATGGATAGTGTAGAAAACAATCAAATATAGATCAACGGCTAGCCCCATGATGCTTAATGGTTGACCATACCATCATCCTAGAGGATCTCCTGTGATGTAAATCTAGATCATCCTTCTTACTTAGCTCCCCACTGCTGACTTAAATATGTTGAAATGTTCTAAGGGATCCCATGGATACCTTCTTTCCTTTTCTCCTCCCTTTCTTCATTACACAAAAATGAACTGAGATCCTACTACGTACCAATCACTGAGGATACAACCATGAAGACAGAGTCAAAGTCTGCCCCTGCAGAGTGCACTAACAGTGGCACAGAGAAGGAAATAGACAATTATAGAGTGATCAGCATGACATTCAGTGGCATGAACATAAAGATAAGGGCCTTTAAGTCCTACTAAAAGAGTTGGATAATTGATTGGATGTATTCCCATTATTGCAATGCCCTCAGGACATACTTGCCTTCTTCTGATCCCCACAGAGTACCCCAAATGTTAAATGGGACACGAAGATAAAAACTCCAACACATGCTTCAGACATTAAAGAGCTGAGATTCCTAACTTGGGTCCATGAGCATTAGTTTTAGGGGGTAAGGTTGTATGCAAAAATTCCCCATGTTTTTGCATTTTCCTCAGAGAGGATTCATAACGTTCACAAGAGCCTCAAAGAGGCCATGATCAAAAGGGTTTGAAAGTCACTGTCCCAGAGAGAGACTGAGAGGGAGAAAGAGAGAGAAATGGAAAGACAGAGACAGAGACGCAATAACTGATGAAAGATTTCTATTGTTTGATGGGAAGCCAAGGAATGAGGGTGATTCCAGCTGAGCTGGACTTGCATCATCTCACTTTCCATGAAACAATTTCCAGCTAAGATTGAGATTCTAGAAAGTATACTAATGGATGCTTTTTTTCCTTGTCTTTCTTTTTCCTTTAATGGTGAAGGAGCCTATTGCATGTTAATTATGCTAAATTAGCCACTGCCTGTCTCCCACCCCCATCCCTTCCTCAGGGGACATTGAGCAATATCCTGATCTGGCTATGTGTGGAGCTGGGCTGTGTCTGGTCTTTCTGTGAAGTAGGCGAGGCTTGGCTTCAGGGCTCCCCTCTTCAGTTGTCACTCCTGAACCCCCATCCCTTAAACACATGCTTTTCCCCTCAAGACCTATCTTGTGGCCCATTCTTCTTGTTCAGCCTCATCCTTACCAAAGGTAAGGTGCTGGATGATAAAGGAAGGAATTCATGACTGCATTTCAAATGAAGATTATCCAATAGATTTGGAAAGTTCTTCAGGATTCAAAGGGATGAAGCTTTGGTGGGTGAATGACTATCAGTGGAACTGATATTTCCACCACTAGAGATTCCCAAATCAAACCACAAAGGTACCTGCTGATTCAGAAGGCAAGTGTGTACTCAGAGGTAGAGAGCACAACAATGGGCCATGACTTTCTGAAAGTCATTGGACCTCCCTGCTTATTAACTTTTTTCTCTGTCAAATAAGAGGACTAGACTAGATTTTCTCCAGTGTGCCTCTAGCTTCAAAATATCAGAAAATTGAATGAGAATTAAAAAGCTACTGAGCAATAGACTTGGGCTTAATGTACAAACTCCCAATAAGCAGAAAAGTCCAAACACAGAATGATAAGTACTAGCTTCTTATCATGGAAATGTTGATGCAGAAGCTAGGCAACTTCTTCCAAAGGATATTATAGAAAGGAGTTGCTGTTTTTGTTGTTTTTGCTGTGTGTGTGCACGCTCATTCGTTCATTCAACAAATACTAAAAAAAGCCCAATCTATCGACCTGGCGTGTGCAGCCCATGGGGTTGCAGAGTCATACAAGACTGGGTGACTGAACAACAATAATTGGCTAGGCACCGGTGAGTCAGCATTAAAACATAACATTGACAATCTCTGCCTTAGTAAGTCTGTATTGTAGACTCAGGACAAGGCAGGTAACACACGTCCACAGTGGTTATGTATGATATAAAAGGGAGGAGTGAGACCTGTGGCCAACTAGAGAGAATATGCCCTAACTAAAGGCATTCAGGTGCTAAATTATACTCATTGTGTAGGTCAGATAAAATAGGTCTGCAAACTGAATTTGACATTAATCACAAAGTGGTGATTCATGATCCAGATAATAATAAGGATTTATTGAGTGCTTACCATGAAACAAAGCGGCACTTGGTTTACTAGTACCGTACTAACACTGTGCTTGGTGCTTTACACATATAAAGATACTTATTCCTACAACTAAGGCACTCTTATCAGGGACAATTATTACCTCCAACTTACAGATGAGAACATCAAGGTCCAGAAGAATTAAGATGGGAGCTCAAGTCACCTGGCAAGCTGGGAAGTCTGACATTAGACCCAGTTTGAAACACTATGTTGCCTCCATAAATGACATCTCTGATTCTGACCTTTTTGATTATGTTGGAATTGGGCTTATTTGGTCAAACTAAGGGAAATGAATTCGTTTTATTTACTTCCTTTTCACATGACTTGCTTCATACAGGTTACAGTGAAGGGAGTTAGAATCTTTTTTTGAAACTGAACCAGAATAACTTCTGATATTTCATCTTATTTTAAAAATTATCTTCTCAGAATAATAGGTAAACCCAGAAGATGCTAGTGTCAGACAGCATCCTTTGCTGATGAGCAGCCAAAGCTGGAGCGGTTCAGGGAACAACCAAACTTAAAAGATGTTTTATGTGTCAAAGGAATAAGCAAATTATCCACTCTTTAACAAACTTGTCCCTTGAACACACAGCACAGAATTTTAAGTCGAAGAGAGCTGATCATCTAGTGTAACAGTTAGTCCTACAGATGTTAATAAGGTTACAAGAAAACAGTAGCTTCATGAACTAGCAATTTCTGAATTTAGAAAGAGTTAATCTAGGTTTGTTATCTCCAGACTGGTCAAATCCTTTACTGTACTGTGCCCTGGGAATCCTTTTTGCATGGAGCATCTCTTGGGCTAGGAATGTTCTGCAAAACAGATTTGAAAACCCTGGCCTAACCTTCCTAATTTTCACACATGTGGAACTGAGGGGCTTGGAGAAGATATGAGAAAAAGAAATGAGCTACTTACAGTCTCACAGTTGATAAATAAAAGCTTGATATAATAATAGTACTAAAAAATGCCATTGGATTTTTATAATCATGATAGCCTAGAACTGAAAGAAATGTTAAAGTGTATCTAATTTAAGTGATTCATTTTGTTTGAAGAGGAAATACAGTTCCAAAGAGAATAAGTTACTTGGTACAGGCAGAGTCTGGACCGCAATCCAGGCTTTCTGCCTTCTCCTTAGAAGGGAACAAAGTGAAATGAATTCAATTATATTAACCAGAAATGATCGTTAACCAAGATTTTCCATTTACTGTGTAAGAGTTTTCTGCTAAATGTTATAGGACCTTTACAAGACAGACATCGCGAGGCTGCTGTAGCCTCAGGAAGGAAGCAATTGAGAGGTGGCTGGTGACTTCACTTTAGAATCACATGAGGAGCTTTAAAAATAATTCTGATTATCCTTGTCTGGCTACATTCTAGAAGCTCAATATGACCTAAATCTAGCATTTGGAGGTGGGATGGGGCCTTGGTACCTATACTTTATAAAGTATCCCAGATGATTTTACTGCAGCCAGGGTGGAGAACCACTGCCCTACAGATCTGGAGTTGGGGAGAAGAAAAGGGGGGAGATGGTAAGAGAGGCCTCAGGCCAAAGGGTGCCCAAGTCATTAACAGAGAAGAGGTTGTAGTGTTTTTTTCTTATACACACACACACACACACACACACACACTACTTTTAATTGTCCAGAAGAGGAGAAAAAACTTAATGGGAATAAGATAATGATAAGAAGAGACAAATAAAAGGATCACTGCCCAGCATTTGGCCTACCTGGGTCTTGATGGCATGGATCTGTAGGAAATCCTATCAGCATGGCCTTGTGTTTTTCTTCTGAGACACTCCATACTTTGTGCATAGATGCAGAAAGAGCAGGCCAAGTGGCTACTTAGACGTTTAGGTAGATAGGATGGGCACAGGGGCTTATGAGTCACAGAATCAAGGGGTGACAGCAGGCCATTGATAGATTCCATGAAGCTTGTCCTTGTGTCTCAAATACAATGAACTAGTGATGACTTCAATGACTAGACCCCACTGCAAATGGGTACATGTCATCCTACTGCCCCCAAAACACCACTGGGAGTGAATTCCTTGTTCAGAATACTGGTGGCCCACTACGCTCATATCTGTGTTCTTTAGATTCCTTTCAAAACTTTCTTGCCATCTTTTGGAGATTATTTTTTCATTTCAGATAAATTTTAGACCTATATCCATCACTCCAATTATTTCTGGATAATGACTTTCTTGTACCTCGCGGGACTGTCAAATCTGGCCACTTCATAGCTGATTATGAAACTGTGACTCAGTGGCCGACATTTCAAGACACTTAGCCAGTTCCAATAAGGAGGCAGCAGCCAGCATCTTCTAGCAATTACTGAAATTTATGTATTAAGAAACAAAACAGAAATGCTCAGATTTCTTTAACAGATTCTTAACTAACCACAGGAGGATGGAGCCTGATTTGTAGGGGAACTGGCTTCTTGTCCTTCACCTCTCATCAGAGTGAGTCTCAGAATGAAGTGCTATCTGAGATTACATTGTGGCTTTCTTTTCTTATCCTTCCTTCCTTCCTTTTTCTTTAACTGTCTCTGCTCCAGCCAGAACTCAAAAGGAGCATATACAGTGTGTCTTCCAAATGAACTGCCTGATCGTTTATGACTCAGCTGTCCGGAGAGCCACAGCTGGCTTGGTGTTGATTTTAAAAGACTTTCTTTCTCTCTCTGTCTCTCTCTCTCCAGTTATGCACCGTGAATCAATAGTCAGTTCCTTCCACTTGGCTGTGAGTCCTGAGGAACACAGAGGGAAACTCCTAGTTCTCTGGCTACAGGCTTGGGCTTGGGAAGTAGCTTATAAGGTCAGTGTCCCAAACCGAAGCAGACAGCAATACAAATAAACAGCCATGGGGAGACAGACACGGAGTCAGGAAAATCCCCTACATGACTAGACTATCAGTTTCAGCAGTGCTGTGGCTGGGAATGTAAGGTTCAAACCCATGACACTGAGGCCAAAGAGTCTGCCTTGGAATAAGTGGTGTTCTTGAGTCCATTTCTTCTTAGTCAGTGACCATATTTTGTTGAAGAAAAAAAAAGAATCATGTGTGGGATGGGTGGCAGTCCATTCCAGATAATTATAAAAATGATGCATTTCCAGGATTTGAATGAACTGAGGTGGAAGGAACATCTACATGAGTAAAGAAACTGAATTGTAGAAGTTTTCAAAAGATAAGTGCCAGTGGGAAGGGGTCCTACTGGGTGGTGTTCTAGAAAGAGAATAAGTGTTTGAGACACAAGATGTCCATGTAAATCCTGGTTACAACTGCAGTTTGCTGTGATAAATGTTATCAAAGGTAGTCTTGTCATGAAGCCAATGAAGCTTTTATTTCAGATTTCCTCTCTTAGAGGGAAAACGAGGAGGCACTAACAATGTGTTTACATGCTCATATGTTGTAAAATTTGCAAAAGTAAGCTGTTTTGGCATCCTTTTTCTTAAACAGGGATTCCCAACTTGTATAAGCTTCAGATTCCTTAACCTGAATTTACCCTTGTTGGGAAAGATGCTTTGGACAGGGATGGTGGTGAAGGTGATGGCTTTTGGAGTTCACTCTTGTTTTGTTGATTCAGGATGAGAGGAGGAAGTACTCTGCTGGGGGCAGGGGTTGAGCTTTTCTTTTTCACTGGTGACATGGGGCTCCCCTTTCTTCTTCCAAGCCAAGCTCCCATTGCCCGTCAGAACAATTAAGTGTGTCCCTGCAGTTATGTCTTGTAACCGTGATCCTCATCTTAAAGGTAATGAGGAAATGCATGTTTCTGGCACAAAGAAAGCAATCAATAAACGCTAGCAGTGATGGACTAGCTCAGAAAGGTACCTCCTTTCCTAGGAACCTTATATCTCTGGTAGGCATATAGCTCAAGACAGACCTTTCAGAGTTATTCAGAAATAACCTTTCCTGGGTTATTTCAGTGGAAGCAGAATGAAGAAGATCTCTTTTCTCTCTTCCCAAGGCTGTAAAAGACATGAGCCCATGGCTAGTGGCGGATGGGACACCTGCCTGGAGTTTGGTCTGACAACGAATGGAGAGAGAAAGACAAGAGTCCTCCAGACTCTGTTTTCAGCAATCCCATCCCATCTTCCTGTGGGTTTATGAGCCAATACATTTCCCCTTTCTTCTCTACAGGTTACTGTCTCTTGCAACCCAAGTCACCTTGAATGACACATTTTTATCTGAAATCACACTATCATGGAAAAAATTCATTCAGCTCCCTGTTTCCCCTTTATTAGACCAAGGCTTCCTCTTGGTATACTGTCTGTGGAATCATCCCCTAAAATGAAATTTTAATCATTTTTATCAACACATCTGACATGAATGAATTACTACACATCTTTGACATTTTCAATTAAACTACCATATACTGAACACCTACCTATTAGATCTATGGCAACTGGTTCCCATCTGGACTAAGTGAACTACCTGGAACTAGCTGTGCTCATCTGTGTGTGTGTGTGTGTGTGTGCACGTGCACACACGTGTGCTCAGTCACTCAGTCATGTTAGTCAAACTCCTTGCAACCCCATGAACTATAGCCTGCCAGGCTCCTTTTGTTCATGGAATTCTTCAGGCAAGAATACTGGAGGGGTTGCCATTTCCTACTCCAGGGTATCTTCCTGACCCAGGAATTGAACCCGAGTCTCTTGTGTTTTCTACACTGGCAGGAGAATTCTTTACCATTGTGCTAAAATGCAAAACAAACAAGACATAACTCCCCAGTGCTCTTCTGCTGCAAAGGAGGAGAAATCACTGATGGCTACCCAAGGAACCATCAAATGATGTGTGTTACTTCTAGAATTATCTTGAGTACCATGTTCACATAGGATTTAAGACTGTCTGAAAACTTGAAGGATATTTTGACCATAACAATAGTTAAAACACAGAACTAGATGTGTTCAGTGTAATTCATTTTGGTCTCACTGAAATTATTCAGCAGGAGGCAACTGTTCCTACTAAGGACATCTTTGGGGTAGTGATCCCCTATATTGTAGGACTGCAGATGGCCTCAGTTTTTACTAAATATACCTAAGTGTATTGTTGTTGTTTATATGCTAAGTCATGTCAGACTCTTGCAACTCCAGATGGACTGTAGCCCATCAGGCTTCTCTGTCCGTGGGATTTCTCGGGCAAGAATACTGGAGCAGTTTACCATTTTCTTCTCCAGGGTATCTCCCCAACTCAGGGATCAAACCCACATCTCCTGCTTTGGCAGGTGGATTCTTTATTGCTGAGCCACCAGGGAAGAGCACCTAAGTGTATACCTCAATTTGAACTGAATTAGTCAATATTCAAATTCGTGTTGCCAAGAATGGAATTTTGCAAGTAAACAGTTAAGAATGCCTTATAACTAGTTTATGGATTACATTTGTGGCTTATATATTAAATGAGACTATTGAAGAGTTTGAAAAAAAGTCCTTTTCATAAGTAGGTTGTATATATTTAATTTGAAACCAATTTTCACAGAAAGTGGGAAAAAATACATTTCAGCCTCGTCCACTATCCAAGTTTTCACAAGTTATATACCAGAAAGATCCAAATTATAAAATGAATGATATATAATAAATTACCCTGAATAGAGTGTTGGGTGGGAATTCAAAAATTCTAAGTCTTGTCTTAGCTCTTGTCCCTAAATAACTGTAATTACTCTGAGCCTCAGTTTCTTCATCTATAAAATGATAGGGTTTGACTACATAACAACTGTCATTTGTTGAGTTATTACTATCTGCTAGATGTTATACTAGAAGCTTCATGTACATTATTATATCATCATTTATTTCTCCCACTAATTCTTTTAATAGATAATACTTCTTAATCTCTTAACTATGTAGATAAGGAAACTAAAGTTCAAAGAGATGAAGAAAGTTTCCCAAGACCACGCAGGCAGTAGGTGGTAAAGATTCCAAGTGGATTAGACAAGGTCCAGAGCCTATGTACATAACTATCATTTGATACTGTTATTTTTGAAAGATCTCAAAGATTCTTCCATCTTTAAAGTGCTTTTCTTCTATTTCTATGTAATAATCTATTTCAGGATTAACAAGGTTTTCTTAAAACATTTGGACAACACTGTGGCAGTTAATTTCCAGTTAATTCAAATGTAATCAAAATGTGATGGCAGACCTATTTATTCAATTATAACTGGCTCAGAACTAATTTTCAGCAAAATCAAGACATGCTAATCAAGAAAGTACTGATGGCCATTGGATTCTATAAAAGTCATCAGCTCATTCTGACCACATTGTGTTTTTTAAGCATGAACCCTGTTTAGAAGATTAATTTTGTCCCCAAAGGGGAAATTAAGCACTCTTGGCTCTTTCTCAGTTAGTAAAATCCTAAAACAAACACTAATTTTTTTCCTAGTCTCCAATACCTTTACTCCACCCCAGTCACCACAAACACTGTCTGACCATGTGGTCTGACTGGTTGTTGGTGGTGGTGGCAATTTTAATTCTACTCCACCTTCCCTAAAAGGGAGTTTTGGCTCCCAAGTGAGTCTATTAACAAGTTTATGTTTAGCTCACAGAGTCTAACTCTGTGTGAGGAACTGAGGGACGGAGATGTAAAGAAATGGATCACACAGCCCAAAGCCTTGCAGGTGCTTCAAACAGTGAGGGCACAAATGAGACAGAAGAAATAGAGAACAGTGTAAAATAAAGGGTAAATGATATTAGGAACTGTCATGGTAGAAATAAAGGGGGGAAATGATGCTCAAGGGCTTGGGTGGGAAAGAGAAAGACATTGAGCCAAGGCATAGGCAAGACTTGGATTTGTTGGAGAAAAGGGCTTTTCACATATGACAACTTTGACAAAGGTGACAGATGCCCATGAAACTGAGTGTTAATCATTTAGCAGTATATATGTATGCCAGGGCATTATGCTGTATACCTTTAAGTCACACAGCATTATATGTCAATTATATCTCATTAAAACTAGAAGGAAAAATAAATTTAGAAGAAACCATAGTGAGGCACAAGGTGGGGAATGGATAGGGGAATGATAGGGAATGAATGGGGAATGATAGGCTAGCACACTGAGAGGAGACTTTCTGCGGTGAGCAGACTTCTAATCCAAACCTCTAGTTAAAAACTGGAGAATTCCATCAGAAAGGCTCCCTCCATTCCAGAAGTAAATCAGAGTCATTCGCAATATTTCAGAGAATTTGAAAATGGAAGAGACATTAGAAAATGCAATTCTATGGCAATTATCAAAAAGACAACAGAGTACAAGTGTTGGTGAAGATGTGGAGAAAAGGGGACACTTGTGCACTGCTGGCGGGAAATAAACTGGTATAGCCACTGTGGAAAACTGTGGGGGTTCCTCCAAAAATTACAAATAGAATGACCATACAATTTAGCAATTCCATTTCTAGACATTTTCCCAAAGAAAACAAAAACACTAATTCAAAAAGATCTATGCACCATTATGTTCATTGCAGCATTATTATAATAGCCAAGATTTGGAAGCAACCTAAGTATCCATCAATAGATGAATGGATAAAGAAGATACACATACACTCATACAATGGAATATTACCCAGCCATAAAAAAGAATGAAAACTTGGCCACTTGTGACAACATGGATGGACCTAGAGAGAGTTACGCTAAGTGAAGAAAGTCAGACAAAGACAAATGCCATATAACTTCACTTATATTGGAATTGAAAAAATGAAACAGAAACAGACTCACAGATACCGAGAACAAACAGGTGGTTGGCAGAAGGGAGAGGACAGGAAAGTGGGATTAATAGGTACAAACTTCCAGTTACACAACAAATGAGTCATGGGGATGAAATGTACAGCATGGGGAATATAGTCAGTAACACTGTAATAAATTTGTATAGTAACAGAAGGTAACTAGACTCACTGTGGTAAGTATAGGTCATTTGGCAATGTATAGAAATATTAAATCACCATGCACCAAAAACATGGTGGCATCATGTGCACCAAAAACAAACACTGTGAAAGTGAAAGTTGCACAGTCTTGTCCGACTCTTTGCGACCCAGGCCAGAATACTGGAGTGGGTAGCCTTTCCCTTCTCCAGGGGATCTTCCCAACCCAGGGATCGGACCCAGGTCTCCTGCATTGCAGGCAGACTCTTACCAGCTGAGCCACAAGCGAAGCCCCAAAATACTGGAGTGGGTAGCCTACCCCTTCTCCAGTGGATCTTCCAGACCCAGGAATTGAACCAGGGCCTCCTGCATTACAGGCAGATTATTTACTAACTAAGCTATCAGGGAAGCTGTAGTTCAATCATATGTCGAATAAGTAAAAATAAACATATAAATAAAAAGCAAATGCAATTCTAAACTCTGCATTGAAACTGAGGTGTAAGGAAGATTGCCCCCAGCACACATGAGTAACTAGCAGACCTAAGATAAAAACCACATCTATTTCCCACTATGCTTTCCACCATATCTCACTGCCTAGGTCAGATAATCAGGAATGTCAAGGCATTCCATGACTAAATCCACATCACATTTCTAGTCACAGGCATCTCTCTAGCAAGTTCCCAGGTGATTGCTAATGCAAATACTTCTAAGTGTATTAGTCACTCACTCTGTCCAGCTCTTTGCAACCCCATGGACTGTAGCCCGCCAGGCTCTTCAGCCCATGGAATTCTCCAGGTAAGAATACTGGAGTGTGTTGCCATGCCCTCCCCACCAGGGAATCTTCCAACCCAAAGACTGAACCTGGGTATTCTGCAATGAGGGCAGATTCTTTACCATCTGAAACACCAGTAAAACCACAATTCTACTCGAATAAATTATTTTTCGTTTTTAAACACTTTAACAAGAGGACACACACTATCAATATAATAAAAAGCTGATCTGTAACCTGAAACAAAAACTAGTTCCCCAAATGTTATACCTTAGATTTAAATACCTTTGTTATTTGCATTTCTTCCCAGGTTTGCCTTCCTAATGTTTCAGTGATTCTAGTATTTTTATATTTCATCTGACCAAAGGATAAGGACCAGCCTCAGAACCAGCTCTGATTATGGTATTAGGTGCTCAAAGAATTGATATATATGATCTGTTGCAATATTTAAAAGGTAGCTCTTGCTCTCTGGTATTCAGTCAAGTTCCTTTAAAAACAAACAAAAACAAAACAAACGTATTTATTTTGTATTGGGGTATAGTGAAAGTGAAGTGAAGTCACTCAGTTGTGTCTGACTCTTTGCGCCTCCATGGATTATAGCCTACCAGGCTCCTCTGTCCATAGGATTTTCCAGGCAAGAGTACTGGAGTGGGTTGCCATTTCCTTCTTCAGGGGATCCTCCTTACCCAGGGATCAAACCCGGCTCTCCTGCATTGTAGGCAGATGCTTTACCGTCTGAGCCACCAGGGAAGTATTAACCAACAGTGTTGTGATAGTTTCGGGTGAATAGTGCAGGGACTCAGCCATACATATACATGGATCCATTTTCCCCAAACTCCCTTCTCCCATCCAGGCTGCCTCATAACATCAAGCAGAATTCCCTGTGCTATACAGTAGGTCCTTGGTGATCCATTTTCAATAAAGCAATGTGTGTATACATGTCCATCCCAAACCCCTTACCTGTTCCCTCAACAACCAAAAGTTCTTTCTCCAAGTCTGTGAGTCTGTTTTGGTTTTGTAAGTCAGTTCCTTTGTATCATTTCTTTTTAGATCCAAGTACCTTTCAATAGCTGGTATTTTATTTGTTATGTCATTGGATTTTAATTTTATGTCTTTCATCCAGATTTAAGATTTTTTAAACCTAGTGTTTTTCTGAAAACACCATTTTAATTGGGCACGGCTGGCTGGTAGTACCTAACACATTGTCTTGCCATTTTGTATACTGATTCTGTCTATTAGCATTACTGACAGCTAATATAAACCCTACTGGTATTTTATTTAATACATGCCTTATTGGTATTTTATTATAGTCCGAGGGTCATCTAGAGCAGAACTTTGTAACCAGTACACCGTGCCAATCACTATTGCTACGCATGAATCACAGAGGTGCTGGAACAGTGATCCTCTGTCACCTGAGTCCCTGGGAGCCTCCGTGTTCGGGAGGGAGAGGAGGGGAGGGCAGAGAGGGACACCAAACACAGCCTTTGGTGTGCCATGAGTTAATGTGCCATTAGATAAATGCTATCACTCTCGACATGCATCACAAAATGAAAAGTTTGGGAAGCACTGGTCAGGACAATCATCTCCGCAGAGGGGAGGGACTGAGTCTGTGTTGTTGACACTTTTCTAGCCCAGGAGGCTAATTCATCTTTTTGTAGCACACTGTGACACGCCCCTTCCACTTGGTTATTGTATGTGTCCCCTGGTGCTGATGAACTGTGGGACTCTGTATTGCCAGTTTTGATTGGTATTATTTTGCTTAAAAGCATCTACTTTCCTTGGAAGTACCCTCAATTTTCATTGTTTATTCTTTCCTGCTAATATAGAAAATAGAGGGGACTTAACTATAGATTTTTTTCAGAGAAGAAAACAAAATGTTCACTTGTAATTATATTCCCTTAATTTACAAAATCAATACGAAATGAAATATGACCTATTTTATTAATCTTCCTTGCATTACGTTTTCATATACTTTATATTAACTTTCCCTTTTTTGAATCATTAAGAACAGTACTTTTTCCTAGACAGTTGCAACATTATTTATTTTATCTATTTTATGGTGTTCAGCTTGGCTAAGGGAAGCCCATTTAAGTGGTTCTTTTGTCCTTTGAACATTGCCTTGGTATTTTGTAAAAGTATGCACGCTGTCTGCTGTCTGGCAGCACAGGCTGTCCCAGACCCATCCTGACTTTTCCCTGACCCCGCAGACGTGGAATCAGCTACCTCCCAGAGGATCTAGGTGTCCTTTGGCGGAGAAGAGTAGGGGAGACCCAAATTAGCATTAACAACGCACAGTGAGAACTAGTGGTGGGAGACTGACTGGCAGAACTGGAAAATACAAGTGCATTTTTAAAGGCTATGAGTTTACACAGAACTTTGTACTTTGGTGTAGTGTGTTTCCATATGCTTCTTTTCCTATGGTATGTGGTTTTATCAGCCACTAATACTTTCTATAAAACTCGCAACAAAATTCTATGAGGCCATTATCACCCGACCACCACCACCAAAACTTAATATCACATTGTAGGCTGTGTGGGGCTTTTTTCCCCCTTTAACAAGTCATTTAGTATTTTCATCATTAAAATAAGATTCTCCTATTCTAGTAGTTGAAAGTGTTAAATATAATGTTGTCAAAGGTCATGAAAATGAAAACTATTTGTGTTACTTACTCCTACCAAATTACGCTCATTCACGATCTTCCCTGGGCTCCTAGAACACACCTATATTTTCTCAATTCTGTATCTTTGTTCACATTTTGCCCTCTTGCTAAAATGCCCTTTCTCCATTTCTCTGGACTCAGTTTAAATGGTGCCTCATATGGGACCATCCCAAAGCTACTAGACAGGATGAATTCTTTCTCTTCCATGCTTCAGGAGCACCTCAATAGTTCTGTTGTTTTTTTTTTTCTTTTTTAAATCATTGGATTTTGTGATTTGTGAAATGTTCAGCTCCTCTAAAAAGATGAATCTATGGAGGTCAGAGATTGTATTTTCTATATCCAGAGCCTTGTGTAAAGTAAAGAGGTGTTTGGTGAACTGAATTGAATGTTGGTTTGGTTAAATCACTAAATCATTCACTGATTTTCTATTCTTGTGCAATTAAACAAACCCAAAGAGTTACTGATGAGCAGAATTAATAATTACTAAAACACTGCTTATTCTGATAATACTACAGTCTTCTAAATTGAAGAGATGTGGGCCTCTTAAGCTGTGGAACAGAATCACCAAGGACAGTGGCTAAACATGCAAATATTCAGGCTCCACCCAAGACCTAGTGCTGGGATCTGATGGTGGAGCCAGGCAATCTGCGTTTCTGGCATATACTCAGTTGGTTGTGATGCATGTCAGTATTTGAAAATCACTGTCTTGAAGAACTTCAGGCCTCATCTCATCCAAAGCAAGAATCCCACTCAGGAACTCTTGATAACTCTCTTGGCCTCATTCATGCACTTCTAGTGGCAGTTTTTAAGGGTCTTAAAACATGGTGCTTCTGATGCTACAGTAGTTTCATCTCCCAGGATGGGAATCAAGGTGAGTGTGACAAAGTGAGGAGAAGATCCTTTTGCATTTGTGATATTATCTCATACTGACTACTGAGACTTTATAATAAGTCCCCAGGGGAGCAGCAGTTCTCTCCATGTGACTGAGGTGTAAATGGATGGGGGATTTTGCACCAGAATAGGTAGATTAAAAAAAAAATTATTGAAGGCTACTTGATTTACAATACTGTGTTAGTTACGGCTGTACAGCAAAGTGAATCAGTTACACATATACATACACTCACTCTTTTAGATTCTTTTCCCATGTAGATCATTACAGAGTATTGAGTAGAGTTCCCAGTGCTAATAGTCCTTATTAGTTATCTGTTTTATACTGAATAAGTAGATTTGACTCCCAGCATTATTGCTGTGTGAGCAACAGCAGGTTAATATGGCTCTCTGAGTTTTCGTTTTGTCTGTAAACTGGAGATGTGATAGTCTCTTTCACTCTAAAGAATGTGATGAGGATTCTCTGAGGGACAATCCCATGACATCTGTAAAAATGTTTTATTAAAGCTCAAATTGGTCTTTGTTTATTGTTATGTTCAATTCATGGGTTGATTTAAAAGGTTTACTTCCAGAGCATTTCTTTGACTTCTCCCAACCTCTCTTGGCTGGTAAGGTGGTCCTGAGGGTAGCCTCACTCTAGACACATATGACTTCCATGGAGCACATGGTGATCTAATCCAATACTCAGTTCAGTTCAGTTTAGTCGCTCAGTTGTGTCCAACTCTTTGTGACCCCATGGACTGCAGCATACCAGGCCTCCCTGTTCATCATCAACTCCCAGAGTTTACTCAAACTCATGTCCATTGAGCCAGTGATGCCATCCAAACATCTCATCCTCTGTTGCCCCCTTCTCCTCCTGCCATCAATCTTTCCCAGCATCAGGGTCTTTTCAAAGAGTCAGTTCTTCGCATCAGGTGGCCAAAGTATTGGAGTTTCAGCTTCAGCATCAGTCCTTCCAATGAATATTCAGGACTGATTTCCTTTAGGATAGACTGGTTGGATCTCCTTGCATTCCAAGGGACTCTCAAGAGTCTTCTCCAACACCACAGTTCAAACCCATCAATTCTTTGGTGCTCAGCATTCTTTATAGTCCAACTCTCATATCCATACAGGACTACTGGAAAAACCTTGGCTTTGACTAGACAGACCTTTGTTGACAAAGTAATTTCTCTGCTTTTTAATATGCTGTCTAGGTTGGTCATAACTTTTCCTCCAAGGAGTAAGCATCTTTTAACTTTATGGCTTCAGTCACCATCTGCAGTGATTTCAGAGCCCCCCAAATCGTCTGTCACTGTTTTTACTGTTTCCCCATCTATTTGTCATGATCTGATGGGATGAGATGCCATGATCTTAGTTTCTGAATGTTGAGTTTTAAGCCAATTTTTTCACTCTCCTCTTTTGAACTCATCAAGAGGCTCTTTAGTTCCTCTTCACTTTCTGCCATAAGGGTGGTGTCATCTGCATATCTGAGGTTATTGATATTTCTCCTGGCAATCTTGATCCCAGCTTGTGCTTCATCCAGCCCAGCATTTCAAATGATGTACTCTGCATATAAGTTAAATAAGCAGGGTGACAATATACAGCCTTGACTTACTCCTTGCCCAATTTGGAACCAGTCTGTTGTTCCATGTCCAGTGCTACTGTTGCTTCCTGACCTGCATACAGATTTCTCAAGAGGCAGGTCAGGTGGTCTGGTATTCCCATCTCTCTCAGAATTTTCCACAGTTTATTGTGATCCACACAGTCAAAGGATTTGGCATAGTCAATAAAGCAGAAATAGATGTTTTTCTGGAACTCTCTCGCTTTTTTGATGATCCAGCGCATGTTGTCAATTTGATCTCTGGTTCCTCTGCCTTTCCTAAAACCAGCTTGAACATTTGGAAGTTCATGGTTCACATACTGTTAGAGCCTGGCTTGGAGAATTTTGAGCATTACTAGCGTGTGAGATGAGTGCAATTGTGCTGTAGTTTGAGCATTCTTTGGCATTGTCTTTATTTGGGATTGGAATGAAAATTGACCTTTTCCAGTCTTGTGGCCACTGCTAAGTTATCTAAGTTTGCTGGCATATTGAGTGCAGCACTTTCACAGCATCATCTTTTAGGATTTGCAAGAGATCAACTGGAATTTCATCACCTCCACTAGCTTTGTTTGTAGTGATGCTTTCTAAGGCCCACTTGACTTCACATTCCAAGATGTCTGGCTCTAGATTAGTGATCACACCATCATGATTATCTCAGGCATGAAGATCTTTTTTGTATAGTTCTTCATGTATTCTTGCCATCTCTTCTTAATATATACTGCTTCTATTAGGTCCATACCATTTCTGTCCTTTATTGTGCCCATCTTTGCATGAAATGTCCCCTGGTATCTCTAATTTTCTTGAAGAAATCTCTAGTCTTTCCCATTCTACTGTTTTCCTCTATTCTTTGCACAGATCACTGAGGATATTAGTGATGTCAATGTATATTAGGAGTAACTACTTGGTCCCTCTGGTTTCCAGCCTTATAATGGAAATTAAGTTACCCATTTACACAGATGAAAATGCTTTTCAAAACCCTTGCCATGGACTGAGTTCCTACTGTTTGCTAACACTGCCCTGCTTTGAAGGGTGTTGAGCTCTGCTTTTTTTCAAATATCTGGCCTAATGCTCAGTTAGATTTAAAGTCGATTTGGGGCTGGAACCATACAGCTCACAACAAGCACTTTAGAAATTAGAGTAAAGGAGGTCATGTCATCTGTGGAATTAGAACCAGCCCTTTGTGATGGCTTAGCTCCTCTCTCTGCTGCAGGAAGCGATTTTCTTCCCTCATACCTGTCAGTCACCTTAGTTACTGCCTTCTATAAGCCCAGAGCCCCCAAATGCCTTGCACAGTTACTCAGTATTTCTTGAATTAAATATATACCTTTTATTCAGAGATAGATCTTGGTATAAGACATGTTGCATTGATGAATGTGATGGGTATCACTTAATACTTTGTAGAATTCAAACTTCCATATATAGCCAAGGTATAATCTCTTGTTTGGAATGGTATTTGACAATCCAACATTTTCCAAAATATGTTCCATGTAGCACTAATCCTGTGAGATACTCTTTGAAGAGGATGGAACAGGATTCCATTGTTAACTAACTTTAAGGCTCACTGCCCACCCCTTCTTGGGAGGTCTTAATGCATGAGGGCATACTGAATACTGAGAAGTCCTGTAGTGGTCCCATCTTTTGTTTTGTTGTTTGATAATATGCAACAGGATTTGGTAAACTTTGCTCTCCTATTACCTCAGCTTCCTATGCCCTTAGTGGTGTGACATGGGCTATATGTACACTAAGGGGAAACATCTCTTTTTAGTCTTTTAACTGCCACTCACTGCCTGTGAAAATTTGTCTCTAGACTACTCCAACTCCTAACTCAGTAATCTTGTGATGATACTGCAGCCTCTGATTACCTTCAAGGTAAAAGTTAAGAGCATTTGTTTTCTTCAATGTTATTCTTGAGTAATCAATAAGCTCTCACACTACAAACATCAAAAAGTAAGAAAAAGTGAGAATTTTCCTTCCTACTCCATCCTCATTATCTCAGTTGCCATTTTCCATCACCAGCACCACCAGAGGTAACTGCTGCTTATAATTTCTTATTTACCCTTCCAGGCAATTAATGTTTAAGCGTATCTATGTCAATTCAAATATAGTATGAACCTCTTGTTTTTAGAAATAGTAACTTATTTAACACATTTTTTGAAGAGCAAAAATTGTTTATCATCATCCTAAAAGGCATAAAAATCACAAAATTGGATTCTGCTTGACTTGAAGCCTTCATTTGCTTTGCTCATGTGAAAAAGAGACAAGAAATTTTTCTGCTTATGGAGAAATCTTGGGGTTGGTAAACCGGAGACTTCTACATGGCAGGAGGCCTCATTCAGTGTGTGTCAAGTTCACAAGCAAACCAGATTGCAAAGGGTCCTTCCAACTTTGCCATGCCGAGATCCCTTCTGGATGTTTCATTGCTGATATGAAATATGTATCATGAAAACACAAACAAAAAGGTAAAATAGAAAAGGAGATTTGTCAAATGAAAATTTTAAGTATCATTTGAAGACTAGCAATTAGGCCAGAGGGAGGAGAAAAGTAGCCATAGATGACACACTGAAATATTCAGCAGTAACTGCAAGTTCCTTTTCAGTTTTGAAATACTGAGACAGGGAGTTTGTCCAATTATCCAGGCAGTATAACAGAATAGCTAAGGGGATTTAAAGTCAATCAGGACTGTTTTCATGTCCAGTTCTGCTACTTATTTTCTGTGTGATGGTGGACAGGTTATCTAACTTCTCTGTGTCTTCATCTCATCATCTGTAAAATGGGCCAGTAAGAGTATCTACCTCTTAGGACTACTGTGAAGGTCGTGGGATATGGTGCCTATAAAGAACTTAACCAGGAGCTTGACTCAGCTGTACTAGTATTTGCTGAACAGAGGTGATTTGCAAGGGCCTTTACTAGTCAATGAACTATTTAGGCTGTATCTTTCCCCATCCAAGTAATGATCTATTCACTAAAAAGTTCAGACCAAGAGCAAGTTGTTGCTGGGTAGATTGCCTAGTTTCTATCTGAAAACTCTGATTTGTTATTGTTAGTGATGCTTGTGCTCTCCTTCTGTTACTGCCTTAGAAAGTTCTAATGTATCCAACAGATTTGGAGTTAATTGGGTGTATTGACAGTGAAAGGTAATTTTAGTTCCAATGAAAAACAAAGCCAGATTCGTATACTTTATCTTAGTCCCTAGAAATGAGTTAGTGGACCAGAGATATTCACTAATTTGCAGGAATGACTGAGAGAAAGTTTCATTCCAAATCCTATCCATTAATTCAACTGTACTGAATCCATGTTCTTTACATAAAGTAGAAATGATACTCAGAAAGGATCACAGTCTGAAACCCAGCTCTATAATAAGAACCATGTTGCTGATGTCAGCAACAAGAAAGCTGCAGCTTGTTGAAAGCCTTTGGGACTCTAGCATCCACTCATATTTGTAATATTTTTGCCTTTTTTACCCTTGAAATGACACATCATCTTACAATTTCAAAGAGAGTTTCAAATCAGAGAGGGCTGAGCCTATTTTTGAGCTGATGGGAGAATCATGGCAAGAAAGAAGCTGTCACTCAACAAATGAGGAATAGAGTCACTTCAGAAACTACAAATCCACAAATTTCTTTAGAACTAAGATCTCCAGACAGTTCTCAGACACTGGAGGAAGTCTTAGTCTTGGAATCCACCACAATATAAGTAAAGGAGTGTAATTAACATATAGTAGGGGAAATAATGGCTAGCTGCTCTTGACAAAATATCTACACATTTCCAGAAAATATGTAAGCTATGGATCACCAGCTTATTAAATGTAGGTGTACATGTCTCATTGGGGCCCTCAAGATAAATAGTATGAAAAATAGTACTTAATATTGCTCAGTGATTTTGCTCTAGAATCAGCTTAAAAAATTGACAGGAAAATTGTTATCTGTTATGGATGAGAATAATAAACTCACAAAGTAATTCTTATCCTGAATTCAGATACCGTCTGCTTCTCCCTCCCCCCCCTTTCCACATGCTGTAATGGGATAAATGATGTTTTCAACCACGGAGGGATGGGAGAAATTAAGAGGCTTTAGGAAAAGTGTATCCTGAATTTCCAAAAAGCTGTCTAGGTCCAGAGTCTAGTCAGAAAGTGTATTCATCCTGCCTGGTATTTCCATTGACAGCGGAAGCAAGGCAGGGACAGCTGAAAAGGATTACACTTGTGACCCTTTCCCAGGGAGATCCCAAAGTTGAAGCTACTTGGAGCCTCACAGCTTGTTGCCATTTTGCCTTAATTTCTCTGGGTAAGCAGTCATGCTGAATGAATTTGTGATTCACTTAATAAACACTTGGGGGAATGATTTCTTGCTTCCTTGAGCCATGTTTTTTAAGCTGGTCTACACCACCCTTCAAAATATGAAAGCAAAAAGAAAAAGAAAAGGAAAGCCTTAGAAAACCAAATGACTGGCTTTTCTCAACATGGGTGAAGAATGTCTCCATTCTGTTTGTGTTATTACGGAAAAGAGTGTGCAGGAGTGGGATGGGCACTAAATTAGGTGTCAGCCCTACCTACCAGTGGGGTGACTAGGAGAATTACTACATTTCAAGTGGCTCAGAAAGCATAATAATGTCTAGAACTATAAAGTCATATTATTCTTTTCTGTTTGGTGAGCCTATTAGACTTCAAAATGCTACTTGACTAGTATCCCCAGAACATCACTGTATAGTTAAGAAAATATTTGACAAGGCTATCTAAAGCGTTCACCTTAGATATGTGTTTTTTTCCATCATTCGAAAACTGTTACACATAATCATGTGGTCTAACCACTGCATAGTTTCTTTAAAAAAAAAAAAAAAACAGAAAATATCTATTCTATTTATAATGAACTGAAAGATTTGCTTGGTCCAGTCAGCTGACTTGTTGTACTTAGATGGACCTCAGCCAACTTGATCTGGCTCCTTTTCAGGTGAAACATCCAGATGGCCCAAATAACCAGCTTTTCCTGCAGTTGTTCAGTTGTTCTGCATGGAGAGGCTTAGCTTTAGGCAAATCATACAGCATGTTAGTTTTAACATTTTATTAATGTTCAACAGGAAAATAGATTTCTCTAACAGGAGCTCCAAAACAGCTCCTCCATTTCTTACTGGAGACCTGACTTCTCTTAACCAGAACATGTTTTAGTTTATAAAGAGGGCCATGTGCAAAGTCTTTTCAATGCTCTGTGCAGCACAACTTTATAATAGAGATCATTCTGTTGACAGAGCATATTGTATACAAAATGGAGATAGGTTCAAGTTCAGGGCTGCCGCCTTCAGTATATCATTCTCTGTATGTTTATGTATTGGTACATATCACTAATCCTAGAGTAAACCGGTTGTTCAAGGATACTATAGCATTGCCAAATAGCCAAACAATGTTTCACTCTAAGTTATAGCCCCTGAACTTTATTACAGAAATCCATTATACATTTCTCATACCCATTTCACTTAAAACAGTAGAAAAGAAAAATTAGAATGTTTCTCATGTCATGAGATTCCTATGTGAAAAATTTACCTCTGTATATGCAATAAGGTGTTGTGGACATGGCCTTCCTGTACAAGGAACGTTGTCGGCCTGTTTCACACGTATCTGTGTTGGTTCTGAAACTACAGACGTATGGTGCTGAGAGCACACAATGTGCGTGCTTTTTATGGCTGCTGAAGCATTATTTAAACAACCACAGTGAGGTGGTTTCAGTTTGACAACTACAAAATGTATTATACATTATTATTAGATCACTTTTGTTTTTGAAAGATGCTTAAACAATCCCTTAGAATTCACCAATTCAGACTCTGCTTTAACTTTGCCTTTCATCTACTGCTAAGAGCTCTTTCATTTTATTTCCTCCTGTGTAGGATCCTTTTTTTCCCATCACAGCCTTTTTATGATTTTCACTTTTCCCTGCCTGTCAACCCAGTTGTTCACTGAACATTCTTCCAAGTTTTTTGTACTAATTTCACAGTGTAGTTGTAGTGGGGAAAGGGAAGTACTAGTAGTAATTAATATATATTAAATTGTAATAATAACAGAACAATAGCAGCTATAGTGGAAATACTTTATTTTTGCCTTCTTAGTATTCATTCTTCCTTCTGAAAACAGCCCCTCCATTTCTTGCTGGAGACCTGACTTCTCTTACACTCAGCCTACACAGACAGAGGAGCTAGGCCTGGCCACTGGAGCAATACACCCTGTGGCCCCAGTGACTAACTCACTGCTGGACATGTGGTCCAACCAGGCCAAAGAAACACCATTCCAGGGATTTCAGGAGACTCTTGGAATCTCTTCTTCCTGTGGTTGCTGAGCCAGGAGGATGTCTCAGCATCCACCCTGCCATCTCATGGGGGACAGTCTGAGGATGAAATCAATCAAAGGAATAGAGAGCCCAGTGACTCAGAGAAAACCCAGAGTGAGGACCTTGGATAAACCCTGAGATCCAGATTGGGCTTCTGTCACTTAAACTAGAAGAATCCTGACGGGTACAGGATATAGTACTTATGGAGCACTGCTTGTGTGTCAGGCACAGAGATAAACGCTTTACCAGCTGTCCTCTCATTTAAGCCACACAATAGGTCTGTGTTTGTTCTTATTGTACAGATGAGAAAATAGAGATTTAAAGAGGTTAAGTAACTTGTCTGAGGTCATACAGATGTTCAGGAACACCAGAACCTCTGAAGTGATAATATTCATAAGGCTGATTTTTAGCAAGATAGCCCTGTGACATCGACTCAGAGAAATACCCAGATTGGAGGGTATTTTTGCTGTTCCCTAGGCATTGGAAGCACTAAATTGAAAGCATCAATTTACACACATTAGGGCTTAGTCTTTACTGAGCTGGTCTTGTCAGAACGGACCATAGATGAAATGAAAGCCAGACAAAATTCTACTCACTTGACCATGGGGCTTGTTAATTCTCCACAGTGAACAGGAGTGAGGAAGTGAGGACAGTCAGTTCCAAGGCCTCTGTGAAGAGACAGTATGTACATCAGGCTATGTGTGTTAGTTACTTAATGCCTAGAAGAACTAAGGTGCTTCCAGAAAAGGGTCTTGGAATAGCCCCAAATGGGGTTAAGTGGCTGGTGAGAGGATGAGGTAGTGGTTGACCCCAGAGTCCATTCCAGCCAGCATTTGTGGCTGCAACTGATTTGTCACGGTCTGGCCCAGGACGAGGTGAAGTCATTGTGGTTGAAGGTAAAAATGATCCAAGCATGTTCCAGGCTGTGGCCTGTTTGCCCCTAATCCATCCCTTGCCCTTCCCTGCTTCTCAAGGGGACTGGCCCCTGCATGTTACCTTTCCCAGGTCTGTGTGTTAGTTGGCTGCTGCCTGGCTACAGGCAGTAGTAGGCACTGATGAGGTATTGGTGGGGGGAACAAGGGTTAGTGAGGGCGTTTCTTTCCCTCATTCTCTGTCTCAGACTCATTCTCTGGCAACAGCTGGGTCTTCTTCATGGCTCCAGCCCCAAGACAGACCCATGACGTTCCACTTGTGTTCATCAACCTCTGGAAAGGCTGCGTTAGTCCCTTCAGCCGGAGGCTTCTTGCTAGCACTATCCTCTGCTGCTGTCTTAGCTCCTCCATCACCTATAACCAGTTCCCTGCTGTAAATGCCTGTAGTGCTTCTTGTTTCCCTGGTGAGCCAAATGTTCAAAATACAACTGTTCCTGAGGGCAGTGACCCTGCATTTATGTACCCTCATGTTCAGTTCAGTTCAGTCACTCAGTCACGTCTGACTTTGCGCCCCCATGGACTGCAACACGCCAGGCTTCCCGGTCCATCACCAACTCCTGACGCTTGCTCAAACTCACGTCCATTGAGTTGGTGATGCCATCCAACCATCTCATCCTCTGTCTACACCTTCATGTAGTATGTGCTTAAAAATAAGTTGGTTGCTTAATTAGTTTGCTTGGACTCTCTTGCCAGCCCAACCCATCATTTGTACCTTCTGCTTTCACAGGTCTGCTTTGCAGAATCAGAGATCTTATTTCGAGGTCTCATTGTAATGGGCTGGCTGGTCCCATGAAGTTCCTACTTACTCCTCTGCAGGCTGCTGGGAGCTAAGTAACAGGCGGCTTTCCTGAAAACCTTTTCCATCTTCTCAGTAATCATATTAAATATCTGATTTTGCGTGGGCTAGTCAGAGAAAACATACTTCCCTTTTCACTAAAGACAGGCATCTCAGTGTGACTCGCTGCAATTTTTTTTTTTTCCTAATTTAAGAGAAAGTTTGATTTCCCTTGAAAACAGTGGTTAATGGACTTAGAATACTAATTCCCGGTTTAATGCAGCAAACTTCAAGAGTAGGCTTTCATGTGAGCACAGGTAAATCACAGAATTCTTACATCATGGTACTGAAAAAGTCCCATAATTACATTAAAAACATTTTCTAAAGCCATTTCTTCAAAGTAAAGTCAACTTGAATTCCTTGTTTGTACCTGAGTCTAGAAATTTATCTTCAGCTGCAACTTATAAAAGTCTACCCTCACCTCCAGAATGCCTTATTTCTGACACAAACCTTCCTTGACCAACCCCTGCCTCAGAAGAAACCTAGGAGGTCCTGCATGGGCAAGTGTGGTCAACAGCACAGCTGACTAGAGCTGACTGGGCCAATGACGCTGCTCTGGTAGAGTGTTTTGTTGGCTGTATTATCTGCAGTGGGGTTGGCCAGAGTGGGAGGACTTTGGGAGTATCCACAGGAAGTAGATATTTCCTGACCAGCTCATCTCTTTCTCACTCTACAGCATTTTCTTGTCTACAACTAAAACGTTCTGCCTTGTATTTTCCTGCCTAAGGCCTCTTGAGACAGTGGGCGGTTTTTTTGTTTTCTTTCATTTCTCAACTTGCGCCAAATGTGTCAGGAGTGAAGTCCATAATGCATAGATCTTGGCCCCAGATCTTTTAAGGATGTGGCCTCTTTGTTTCTAGCTTCACAGTAACCGAATTTATCTGCAAACATAACCCTTTAAGAAATTCTGGCTCAGAGCTTCTGTTGAAATGAGAACCCTATTAACAGGAGATTGAGAAGACAAACCTGACAAACTCTCCCCTTCCGATGAACCAAGGAAGAATAGAAGAGAGTGAAAGCCATCTAGAGTGGCTGTCCAAAGAGAGGACTAAGATGAAGCATCCTCAGTCTCTTCCTTAGTAACCAGACCTGGCTCTCACTTCACCTCAGAACTAGGTCTTCTGGGCAGGGCCACCACATCTCGTCAAGAGATCAACTCCATGAAGCACCATCCTCATAATTCTAAAATTACATAGCATGCAATCTTCCCCCAACTGTACATGATGCCCTATTGTGGAGTAAGGCTTCCTAGGTTTTTCTTGCTACACCTAGACCTAAACCTACAAGGTCTGCTCTCTTTTAGGCCCAGCTCTCTCTCTCTGTATAAACTATTCCTGTTAGGCCTCAGTGTCTTTGCCTTAAAAAAGAAGGAGTGATTCCTACTTCAGAAAGCTTTTATGAAACCGAATGAGCTGGCAAAAACAGGGACTTACATTACTTGGGGACAGTATTTCCTAAAGACAATGTAGCAGTATTTTCAAGTTGGCACTAACAAAATTAATCTTTGGGAATGAAAATTTTACTCATATGAGCTAAACTAACTTGTTCCATGTGCTGGGACAACCACGGAAATTAGCAAGGGCTAATGTGCTCAGGGTCCCCAGGAAACGAGGTGGACTTCAAATCATCCCTGCCTTAGAAAATTATGAATATTATGGATCATAATGGCCTTGAATTATTATTACCCCTCTGTACTAACACAATCCTTGAGTTGACTGAAACTTTCTTTATTGTTAGAGTCAGCCTCATTAGCAAATGCTGTCAGCTACAAGAGAAGGTTGTTTTCAAGTACCAGATGGGTTCAGAGAGAAGGGATAGAGAAATACACAAAGGAAAAGATGCTCATGGAACTGATGAGTTTCTTGGGAAGGAGCAACTGGATTGTCTCTGAAGGGAAGATTCTGAGAACTTAGAAGCAGACAAGACAGATGTGAGAAGATACATGGCAGAGAAAAAAGTTTGGTATGTTAGTGGAATAAACAGTTGATTGGAATGGGTATCGTGCATTTGGGGAGTGAAAGATACTGGTTAGCAGGGTGGAGTCATCACAGACCACAGATGGCTAGGAAAGGACCCTGGGACCTGCTTGGTGCTCAGACATGTGTACTTTCCATGGTCATCAAACCAAGTATGTGGGGAAAAGCCTGTTCCTTTACCTAGGTCACAACCTTAGAGAATTAAAAAAAAATTTTTTTTTCTCTGACGGTCTGGCTTCTCTCTTTATATAATTTCTCATGTGGGACCACAAACTGCTTTGTCAAATAAACAGTCCCTTCCTCAAGGGGTGTTCAGACTGGAACTTATTTTCAAAACTGTTTGTCTCCCAGCAAAAAAAAAACACAAGTTGACCATCCTCAAACTGGCATCCTTCAACTTAGAAAAACAAAGCAAGTTGCTGCAAAGTTTCTGTCACTGATAGTTCACACTGATATCAAAGTTTGGTTTCTTTAAAAACTTAAGCCCTTAAACCCTCTTTTCAAGTGGCATTGAACATTTAGTCAGAAGAGAGACCTCCCTGAATTGAGAGTGCTAATTTTCTGATGCAGCATCTGTCTCAGGAACATACCACTGCAAGCTCTGCAGCATGGACTTCCTAGTGACCTTGGTCCAGTCCTCAAGGGTGAGATCGCTGAGTCTTTCCAAAGTTCCCTTCTCAGGGTAAGTAATGTATGGGGTATGAGTTTCAGCCAAAACTTTGCTGGTTGCAAGAAGAGGAGACTCAACCAAGCATACATAAATGTTAAAAAGATGTTGAGATGCCATTAAACAAATTTCAGCCAGTCCTCAATGGAACTGAGCTTGAAACTGGGAGCCATCAGGAAGAAGGCCACTTCTCTGTCTCTCTGGAGCTGCACAATCCTTCACCTGCTTTCCTCTGTGTTTGCTTCATTCTTTACCCCTAGACATACTTTGATTCTCATTGCTCACAGTGGTTAGGTTCTCTAAAATTGACACACGCATCAAATTAGCAAACAGGGAGCCATGATTCCCAAGGAAAATACAGGACTAAGTTCCTATGAGCCTCTGGTCACAACACTTCTGCCAACCAATCAGTCTATAACCGTGCTTTATGTGTATTTCTGGTTTAAGGCATCTTATCACTGATTTATTCTGAACTCACAACCAACAGCACTGTAACCTGAACAGAAGCTTTTCTAATACATGTATTTTTTCTGGGAGGAGCATCACAGCCTTCTTGAGCTTAGGAACACAAGACAGCACTTAGGACTACACTACATTTGGGGGTCATTTTAAATAGTGATATCACCAATAAAAAAGCACAAAAATGGGAAAAACGTGGCACTAGCTGGGAATGCGGCATTGGGTGATTCAGATTTTTCACCATTTTGCTCATGTCTGCAAATGACTGCAAAAGCACTGCAGGCACTGATTTGGGGGGGAGGGGTTACAGATAAATTTTAGCAAGTAAGCAAACGCACAAATAGGGAACACGCAGATAGTAAGGATCGCCGGACTGCAGCTTCTTCTCTTGGTTCAAAGCTTCTGCTTCCCCGTACCTTCTGCTTTTTCTGTGGCTTTCAGGTCCCTAGTTCCAGTTTCAACCCGGACCCACAAGGTCTTTCCACTGTTACTATGGCTAAATGTTTCAGTCACTTCAGGTCTTTTTGCCAGTGCCCCCTCCCCCCCTCAAAAAAAGTCTGTGTGGCCTAGCCTTGCCTTTGAATTAGTTTCATTTGGATTCATTAGTGTCATCTGTGGTCCAATCAACTACGGGCAGATACAGTGGGTGTGTGCTGTTTAAACTCTGTGACTCTTTGCAATCCCATGGCCTGCAGCCCCCGCCAGGCTCCTCTATCCACAGGATTCCCAGGCAAGAATACCGGAGTGGGTTACCATTTTCTCCTTCCGGGGATCTTCCCGGCCTAGGGATTGAACCCGCATCTCCTGCATTAGTAGGCAGATTATTTACCCTTGACCACTAGGGAAGCCCAGTGGGCGTGTGTTAGGGAAGTCATAGGGTACATAGACTCCTTCGGGCCCCAGTGTGGGGCTTATTAAACTGTCACTGGCAGAGCCCACTGGGGTTCCCGGAGTGTGGGGTGAGGGAGTCAGCGGGTGGGAGGGTGTGGTGTGCGGGTGGTAACGGGAATAAGATGGAACCTATGTGATAAGAGAAAGTCTAACCTTTTCTTTCACGCTTCGTCTAGTTTCACTTGCCTATATGGTGTCTTGTGCAGAAGCCTTGCTCCTGGTGTTTCAGACCGTAGTATGTCCAGAGTTCCTATGCTGCGAAAGGGCCACGCTGACACCTCAACTCCGCGGGCAGGTGCATGGGGAAGTGCTGCCATACCTGGCACTCAATTCAAGGTGGCAGCTGCAGTGGGCCGTGCGCAGACTCACTTTGCCTCACGCTTAGTCCGTAGTGCTGTGGGCAGCGCCTGCGCTGACTGCGGGAACTCCGTCCCCTCCCTGCTGAGGAGATCCCTAGAAAGCAGCTAGGGATCCTCCGCCCCCGCCCGTGGGGAGGGCGTGGATTCTAGAGCCTCAGCTTGCAGCTCTCCACCCTTGACCAAAGAATGAAATGGTGTTTCTGCATGGAACTTGGTCTCTTTCTGTTGGCATGAGTGACACGGGGCAGGAGGACGCTTCTTGGGGCCTGATTGACTCAAAAGGGTCAGTAACAAAATCAAGAACAGAAGATGGAGATAAAGTGGCTACTTTTCTGATGTATTCTAATCTCAGGAGTACCAGGAAATACCACTTTACACTTTCATTCCGAATTTTCCCCAGATACTTAAAATTTCCTTCACAGGGACAAGGACTGCTCTTCATGGTTGCAGATGGGTCTTAAAATGCAAAAATATATTGAAAGTGTTAAGAAAAATAAGGTTGATTCTCACAAAGGTATAAATGGCTAATAATAAGTCATTTTTCTGAAATCAGGAATTGCAGAAGATAGGAAAGGAAGATGCACTTTGGAACAGAATGCAGCACATAAAGAGTAGCCAGAGAGCTCTCAGGGGAAATGGCATCTTAACCCTAATTTTACACCAGTGGTTTAGGAGTTTGAGTGAGTGTTTCATTTTTGTCTTCTTGCCCCAACACCCCACCACCACTAACCCCAGATTGCCTCAGTGAGGGGGAAAAACTGGAGCAGCATTTAGTGGTGAATTACTGTGCCTGTGCGATGCTTTGAATGAAACCTCAGAGCAATCAGGTCTGAACCTTTCTAAACAGCACCAACCATCTCAGCAAAAACTCCAAACTCACATATCCAGCAATCATGGAGCTGGACAGAAATTCAGTAACAGGACTCTGCCTCTTTATTTTTTGGAGGGGGAGATATAGTTTCTTTATTTTTATTTTCTTTTTATTATTATTATTATTTTTTTTTTTACTTTACAATATTGTATTGGTTTTGCCACACATCAACATCAATCTGCCATGGGTGTACATGTGTTCCCAATCCCGAACCCCCCTCTTTAAATGCCATTTAACAATTATCATTCTCCTTTCAGTTGAGCTTTCTCTTATAATCTTATTCCAACTCCAGTGTATCACAGTATTTCTTCTAAACAAACACAAACACAAATAAACCTCATGACAGACTGTCAGGAAGCATTTAACAGGAGGCTTCCTGTGTGCTGTTTTGGATCTGTCAGGAATCCTCTGTCCCTTACTAATTCCTGAATATTCAGGAATTAAGTGGAGTAGCAAGCTACTACTG
>SJXQ01006317.1:0-71251 GCA_006408695.1 Aepyceros melampus | reverse complement strand
TACTGGGGGGGGGGGGTGGGCTGAAGTATGTATGCATTTCCATACAGTGATAACCAACTATTTACGACCCTCTTCTTTTTTATGAACCATTTGGTAAAAGTCATTATTTACAACCCTCTCTCTTTCATATGGATGACTTCATGTTTCCTTGATAACTTGTAAGTTTTGATTTTATCTCTGCTGAAAATTAGCTACCTTGTAAGACAGTATAATACCCACACAATGTTGAATAAAACACCTTTGCTCCATCAGAGCTTTGGTCCCCGTGTCTTCTCTCTCTCTCTCTCCCTCTCCCTCTCTGTCTTTCTCTCTCTTTTTCAGGCTAATTCTCTGGAGCACAGAGGCCCTCTGGGTTCACTTTCCTGCCAGGGCTTCTAAGACCCTCTCGAGAAGGACTTCACACCATTAAGAGGGCACCTGAGGCCTTCGTGAACAGAGCAAGCCACATGTCAGGGACTTTACTGGTTTTCTGCGTAAACCAAGGAATATCAGCTTCTTTCTCTCTCCTTTACTTTCTTATCGTCGACTCCGGACCACCAGGTTCCAGTCCATTAAAGGACCTCAACAACAGATCTCTTCCAAAGATGCCAAAATTTTCTGCATCTCATGACCCCAGAAAGGGTGGAAGAGAGAACAGCAAGACAGAAATCACCCTCATGGAGGCAAGGAGATAGGAATTTAAAGATATACAGATGTAAATGGCACATGGATGGTCTGAGGTGAAAGAGAGGGCTGCCCACCAGGAAGGGAGGCGATTGGAGCTCAGGGGAGGTGGGTCTGAGGCAAAAGACTGGAGGCCAGCAAAGCAGGTGAATGATTTCTACTCTATTGGGTATATAAAATGACTGCAGCTTTTGAAAAGAAGAATGATACAGGAGAACCAGTGTCTAAAAAATTTTATTCCTAGAGAAGTGGGGCAATTAAGGCTATGATCTCAAGAATTGGAGAAATATGGAAGCCACTACAACTGGGAATTAACCAAGGGCTTAAATCCAGTGTCTGACAACAGGCCCGGCTCATAAATTATCCAAAGTTCTCATAGATTTTAAAGCTAGAACAACCATAGTGAAAAAAACTGTTTTCTGGTATGTCAGTGTTTGGGATTGCTTTACCCAGTGTAAGTGATGGGACATTAATGTCAGAAAAGCATATGCCTTCTTCCTATAACACATCATGCCTCCCCACCAAAAATTTTTCTCCCCTATTTTCCTGATGTCATATCCTGGCACCCTAAAAGGGTGGCAGGAGATTATATAACAGTCTGAAGTATTAAAGAACATAAGACAATAAATAAGCTATGTAAATTGTGAAACATGAGTCATAACTCTCTTTGTTCTACATCTTTGTAATTGCATTTTTAAAAATTACATATTTTCCCTTCATGATAGAAATCTAAAACAAAACAAAATTGAAAAAAAAAACCTCTAAGTGTCCTCACAGAAAATCCTGTTTTATCACATCATATTATGCCTTGACGACTGCTGTGAAAATAATAAGCAACATTTTTGAGAGTCGTGTGTCAGGCACTCAAAACCATCTACTTCTACACCTATTTAGAGATGCATGCGTGGATGCTTAGTCGTGTCCGACTCTGCTGGCCCATGGACTGTAGCCTGCCAGGCTCCTCTGTCCATGGGATTTCCAGGCAAGAATACTGGACTGGATTATCATTTCCTTCTCCGGGAGATCTTCCCGACCCAGGGATTGAACCTGCTTGTCCAGCATCTCCTGCACGGCAGGCAGATACTTTACTGCTGAGCCAAGGGGAAACCCATTTTAGAGATGAGGAAACTGAAAATAGAGAGTTAAGTGACTTATCCATGGTCACCTAGTTATCAAGCGTCAGAGCCAAGACTTGAATTTAAGGGCTACTTCTGTCCAAAGTCCATGCTCTTACCCATTATACCATACATCTCCCGCCTCCCCTGAGAGCAGGATCCTCAAGAGACAAACAAAAGCCAGCCTAGGGTTGGCCATCTGCCTTGCAACAGGCTGCTATCCTGGATGCCACTTTTATGTTGCAAATGGAAACTTCCTGCTACAATCTCCAGGCGTTACTAGTATCTTTTTTCTGCTCACATCCTGATCTTTGAAGAACAGACTTTGAAGCTCCTAGGCGAAAGCCACAATCTACTCTTGATAAGGAAAGAGAGATATTAAAATATAAAATAGCAGCAGGTCTTGTGGGAGAGTATTTGTCCTCAAATTAACTCTATAAAAAACATCTATCTCTAAGAACAGGTTTGGATCAAAAGGGATGAAGCCAAAACTTTATAGAGATATAGATGACCAAAGGAGCTGAAGCTAATCTTGAAACTAAGGATTTAAAAGTCTTACCAGAGAAAAGATCTTCTGAGGCTCCACATAAGAGTTAAGTTTTAGGGACAAATATTCTGTTTAAATCAGACTGGGCTAGGTGATGAGATACAGTGACAAAAAGACAAAGTCTCTGCCTTTTAGGAGATTACAGATCAATTACAGAAGGAACACAAAAATATAAAAGGTCAGTTCTGAAGCTTGATTTAAAATAAGTATTTTTGGTTAAAAGATAAAATAATATAATGATTTCAATAGATTCAGAAAAAACATTCAAAAATCTATTATTCATTATTAGAAAAAAATCTATTATTCATTATTAGAAACAAAATAACTCTTGGGAAACAGGAATAAAAAGAAACTTCATTTGAAAAAGGATATCTACTAAACCCATCCAAAATCATATTTAATTCTGAAATTTCCTTATTTAGTTTAGTAATAAAGCCAGTAGTCATGGATGGATGTGAGAGCTGGACTATAAAGAAAGCTGAGCACCAAAGAATTGATACTTTTGAACTGTGGTGTTGGAAAAGACTCTTGAGAGTCCCTTGGAATGCAAGGAGATCCAACCAGTCTATCCTAAAGGAAATCAGTCCTGAATATTCATTGGAAGGACTGATGTTGATGCTGAAACTCCAATACTTTGGCCACCTGATGCGAAGAACTGACTCACTTGAAAAGACTCTGATGCTGGGAAAGATTGAAGGTGGGAGGAGAAGAGGATGACAGAGGAGGAGATGGTTGGATGGCTCACCAACTCAGTGGACATGAGTTTGAGTAAACTCCGGGAGTTGGTGATGAAAAGGGAGGCCTGGCATGCTGCAGTCCATGGGGTTGTAAAGAGTCGGACACGACTGAGTGACTGAACTGAACTGAATAAAATAAGAATGTCTTCTACCACAACTACTATTCTACATTGACTTAGCAGTCTTAACCAATTGACTGTAGCATACCAGGCTCCTTGGTCCATGGCATTTTCCAGACAAGAGTACTGGAGTGGGTTGCCATTTCCTTCTCCAGGGGATCTTCCCGACCCAAGGATCGAACCTAGGTCTCCTGCAACGCAGGCAGATGCTTTACTCTTTGAGCCACTAAGGAAGTCTTACTTAGTTTAGTAATAAAACAAGAATGTCTTCTATCACAACTATTATTCTACATTGACTTGGCAGTATTAACCAATATAAGAATATAAGAAAAGAAGCTATGAAATGAGAAATAAGACTGCAAAGGAAGAGATTGGCTGTCTATATTGATAATTTATTTCAAAAAGCCAAAAGAATCAATGTACAAACTTTCATAAAGAGCAAAAGAGTTTAGCAGGGTATCTGTAACAAAAGCAAAACAGAAAATTTTAGTAATAATATTTGGCAATTCTTTAGCACTTCATGCATTACAAAGCACTCAGAAATGTTTCCATTTACAAAAGCTTCCCTAAACCCTGTGTTTGATGTATCATCATCACATTATCAACAGAAACAGCTGTATCGTTCCCATTTGACAAATGTTTAACTGAGGCAGAGAAATTGCATTTTCCCTTTCTTTAAGACTGACAAGTAATTTACATATGATGATAGTCACACATTTTGATGTTACAGTTCTACAAGTTTTGATGAACATATAGTCACATAAGACCCACCAAAATCAAACTATAAAATAGATCCATCACCCCAAAATGTTCTTCGATGTTCATTTGTAGTCTAGCACTTTCCTCATGCCCTGATACTCACTGATCTCTTTTCAATCCTGTAGTCCTTCCTTCCTCCCTTTCTTCCTCCCTCCTTTCCTTCTTCTTTCTTTTCCTTCCTTTTTAGCTTTAACATTTATGTAAAAGAAATTATATATGTATCCTTTTACATCTGAATTCTTTCACTTAACATTGTACATTAGATATTTATTGCTGTGGTTGCAGGTAATAATACTTCCCTTTTATTAGTGAGTAGTAAGTATTCCATTGAGTAGATGCCCCAGAGCTTGTTTATTCATTCACTACTGAAGGATATTTGATTGTTTTCCAATTTCTGGTGATTACGAACAAAGCCACTTAAACATTTGTATCCAGGTGTTTACGTGAATTTTAACTTTTCATTCCTCTTAAGTAAGTGCCCAAGAGTTTGATAACTAGATCAAATGCTAACAGTGCATTTATCTTGATGAAAAGCTGCCAAACCATTTTCCAAATTGACTGTATCATTCTGTATTCCCTCCAACAATGTGTGAGGATTCCAGTTGCTCTGCATGTTTGTCAACACTTGGTATCATTCAGATATTTCTAACGTTAGCCATTCTAATAGGTGTGAGGTAGTATCTCATTATGGTTTTAATTTCCACTTTCCTAAAATCCCATGGGCAGAGGAGCCTGGTCGGCTGCAGTCCATGGCGTTGCAAAGAGTCAGACATGACTGAGCGACTTCACTTTCACTTTTCACTTTCATGCATTGGAGAAGGAAATGGCAACCCACTCCAGTGTTCTTGCTTGGAGAATCCCAGGGACGGGGGAGCCTGGTGGGCTGCCGTCTATGGGGTCACACAGAGTTGGACACGACTGAAGCGACTTAGCAAATGACTAAAGATGTTGAGCACCTTTTCATGTGCTTACTTTCCATAAGTATATCTTGTTTGGTAAAGAAAGAAAGAGATGATGGGGAAATATCTGTTCAATCTGTTCAATTTTTTTGACCATTTTTAAAAAGTAGAATTCTTTTTTAAAAGGAGTTGTAAAAGTTCTTTATATAGTCTAGATACAAAGCCTTTATCAGATACGTGCTTTACAAATACTTCTCCTAGTCTGGGGCTTTGTTTTCATTTTGTTAACAATGTCTTTTGTAGAGAAGCTTTTGATTTTGATGAAGTTCAATTTGTGATTTTTCTTTTATGAACTGTGCTTTTGATGCTGCTTTCCAAGACTTAGTGCTTAATGTCATATAAAGATTTTCTTCTAAGAATTTATAGCTAGTTCCTGATGAAACTAGTCCTAAAAATCAGATTCTCTGTACCTTCATTCATTATTCTATTTCACCACACCATAATCATAAAAAGACAGTTTTGTAAATTAAGGAATAAAAGGATAATTACAATGTGGCTTTTGAATATATAGCCAGGGCTATGTCATTTAGCAATTAACTTTTCTCTAACTTTCTCATATATGTTGTTTTGCCTCAACTACTCAAGTAAATTTCTCAAGATTAAGGACCAGGCTCTATAACGACTACCATGCCCAGCACTTTTGGCCCAGGGAGAAACATATAGACATATTGTGAAGCGAAAGTCACTCAGTTGTGTCTGACTCTTTGTGACTCCATGGACTGTAAACCACCAGGCTCCTCTGTTCACAGAACTCTTCAGGCAGGAATACTGGAATGAGTGACCATTCCCTTCTCCAGGGATTAATCCCTCCTGATCCAGGGATCGAACCTGGGTCTCCTGCATTTCAGGCAGATTCTTTACCATCTCAGCCACCAGGAAGCCCCACAGACATATTCTGTACCCAGTAATGGTGCAGATTTCATTCACTGACTAAAGGAAACTTTCTGGACTCATTTCATTCTGCTAACCTAGAGATCAAATCAATCCTTCAGCTGGATGAGGCACTAGACCAGGAGGTCATTTTTCTCTCTGGATGGGACCACCATCTGAGTGATGGCATAGAGGAATCAGCACCTCCCAGATGACACTAAGCACCCAGTACCCACAGGCTCTCAAGTCAATCTATTCTTTGTAGCAGAAGACACACAAAACAGGTTTGTTAATAACTCAAAGAATTTTAGATGCTGGGAAAAAAAAGAAAAACACATAAATTGTGAGGAATCTGATGAATAGACAAGACTGGTAGAAACAAAGGAAGGTAAATAAGAGTTTCAGTGTAAGCATTATGGAAATAAATGGCCGAATTTATTTTAGTCGTGTCCAACTCTTTGCAACCCCTTGGACTATACAATCCCTGGAATTCTCCAGGCCAGAATATTGGAGTGGGTAGCTGTTCCTTTCTCCAGGGTATCTTCCTAACCCAGGGATTGAATCCAGGTCTTCCACATTGCAGGCAGATTCTTTACCAGCTGAACCACAAAGGAAGCCCAAGAATACTGGAGTGGGTAGCCTATATCTCTTCTCCAGGGGATCTTCCTGACATAGGACTTAAAGCAGGAGTCTCCTGCATTGCAGGCACATTCTTTACTGCTGAACCACCAGGGAAGCCCCGCAAGGATTATGGGAATAAGTGACCAAATCGAAAGTTCAATGAATTATCCTAAAAGTATTCCAAGAGTCACTGCCATAACTTGGGTTAGAACACAAAACTCCTCGTTCTCAGCCTGATGACAAATCGCCAGAGCTGGGAACATCAGCTCTGGGGCTGACAAATCCTTCCATGATGCAATCACTGAGGAAATGAGCTCCAACATTACACTCCGTTGATGGCTTTGGATTGCTATCTCACTCAGAAAAGAAAAGGTAGGTTAACATTATCTTCATTTTCAGCTAGAGAATGATAGCAAAAGGCAAATAGACCAATAGTGGTATGTGTGGCTGGGGAGAGGCAGTGGGTAGAATGAAGGCCTACATTCCTCTAGAGAAACATAATGTATCACAAAAATTAGCTAGATAAAACCGAAAAGAGCAAACACTTCCATTAAAAAATTAAACCCTGGGAGAAGGCAGAATTGGGAAGCTTATTAAAAATGGCTTTTCCAATTTCAAATGGCCTTATATTTCACCAATGAGAAAGTATGAGTTCAAAAATGTTTGGAAGAGTAGGGTTTACTGAGAAAGGATTTCTGAATAGACATACACTTGGAAGAGTGCAGACTTTCTAAAGTGATATACACCTTGTAAGGTACTTCATATTGACATTCTATTATTACTAAAAGTGGTATGATTTCCTATGTGAAAATAAATTTTCAAATGAAGAGGAATTAGAACCATCATATTGACACATCCAGGAAAGGAAATGAGAGCTATGCAGTCAACGTTATGGGCGTTACTATTAGGATGATTCATATGGAAATTGTTTTGTATTTTAAAAATGATTAAAAATCAGTAATTTTATATCAATTCAGTTCAGTTCAGTCATTCAGTCATGTCCAACTCTTTGTGACCCCATGGACTGCAACATGCCAGGCCTCCCTGTTCATCACCAACTCCCAGAGCTTGCTCAACTCATGTCCATCGAGTCAGTGACGTCATCCAACCATCTCATCATCTGTCATCCCCTTCTCCTGCATTCAGTCTTTTCCAGCATCAGGG
This sequence comes from Aepyceros melampus, assembly GCA_006408695.1. Lineage (NCBI taxonomy): Eukaryota > Metazoa > Chordata > Mammalia > Artiodactyla > Bovidae > Aepyceros > Aepyceros melampus. The sequence continues at coordinate 63,697 of SJXQ01006317.1, read as the reverse complement.
TCCTTTCCAATGAGTCAGTTCTACACATCAGGTGGCCAAAGTATGGAATTTCAGCTTCAGCATCAGTCCTTCGAATGAATATTCAGGACTGATTTCCTTTAGGATAGACTGGTTGGATCTCCTTGCAGTCCAAGGGACTCTCAAGAGTCTTCTCCAACACCACAGTTCAAAACCATCAATTCTTCGGTGCTCAGCTTTCTTTATAGTCCAACTCTCACATCCATACATGACTATTGGAAAAACCATAGTTTTGACTATATGCTCCTTTATTGGCAAAGCAATATCTCTGCTTTTTAATAGGCTGTCTAGGTTCATCATAGCTTTTCTTCTAAGGAGTAAGCATCTTTTAATGTCATGGCTTCAGTCACCATCTGCAGTGATTTTGCAGCCCCAAAATAAAGTCTCTCACTGTTTCCACTGTTTCTCCGTCTATTTGCCATGAAGTGGATGCCATGATCTTAGTTTTCTGAATGTTGAGTTTTAAGCCAACTTTTTCACTCTCCTCTGTCACTTTCATCAAGAGACTCTTCTTTGCTTTCTGCCATTAGGGTGGTGTCATCTGCATATCTGAGATTATTGATATTTCTCCTAACAATCTTGATTCCAGTTTGTGCTTCATCCACCCAGCATTTCGCATGATGTACTCTGCATATAAGTTAAATAAGCAGGATGACAATATACAGCCTTGACGTACTCCTTTTCCTATTTGGAACCAGTCTGTTGTTCCATGTCTAGTTCTAACTGTTGCTTCTTGACCTACATACAGATTTCTCAGGAATCAGGTTAGGTGATCTGGTATTCCCATCTCTTGAAGAATTTTCCACAGTTTGTTGTGATCCACACAGTCAAAGTCTTTGGCATAGTTAATAAAGCAGAAGTAGATGCTTTTCTGAAACTTTCCTGCTTTTTCTATGATCCAACAGATGTTTGCAATTGGATCTCTGGTTCCTGTGCCTTTTCTAAATCCAGCTTGACCATCTGGAAGTTCACGGTTCATGTACTGTTGAAGCCTGGCTTGGAGAATTTTGAGCATTACTTTACTACCGTGTGAGATGAGTGCAATTGTGTGGCAGTTTGAGCATTCTTTGGCATTGCTTTTCTTTGGGATTGGAATGAAAACTGGCTTTTTCCAGTCCTGTGGCCACTGCTGAGTTTTCCAAATTTGCTGACATAGTGAATGCAGCGCTTTCACAGCATCATCTTTTAGGATTTGAAATAGCTCATCTGGAATTCCATCACCTCCACTAGCTTCGTTTGTAGTGATGCTTCCTAAGGCCCACTTGACTTCACATTTCAGGATGTCTGGCTCTAAGTGAATGATCACACCATCATGGATATCTGGGTCATGGAATCTTTTTTATACAGTTCTTTGGTATAATTCTTCTGTGAACTGACCTTTAGTCAGTTTCTCCATCCAGGAAGCTTCCATAAGCCTCTTATTCTTATCCATCAGACAGAATGAAAACCACAATCACAGAAAACTAAAAAAACTGATTGCATGGACCACAGCCTTGTCTAACTCAATGAAACTATGAGCCATGCTGTGTAGGACCACCCAAGATGGATGGGTTATGGTGGAGAGTTGTGACAAAATGTGGTCTACTGAAGAAGGCAATGACAAACCACCTCAGTATTCTTGCCTTGTAACTCCACGAGCAGTATGAAAAGGCAAAATGTTATGACTCTGAAAGATGAACTCCTCTTGAACACGTAGGTCTATAGGTGCCCAATATGCTACTGCAGAAGAAAGGAGAAATAACACAAGAAAGAATGAAGAGATGGAGCCAGAGAAAAACCAATGCCCAGTTGTGGATGGGACTGGTGATGGAAGTAAAGTCAATGCTGTAAAGAACAATACTGCATACAAACCTGGAATTTTAGGTCCATGAATCAAGGCAAGATGAAAATGGACAAATAGGAGATGACAAAAGTGAACATCGATATTTTAGGAATCAGAGAACTAAAATGGACTGGAATGGGTGAATTTAACTCAGATGACCATCATATCTACTACTGTGGGCAAGAATCCCTTAGAAGAAATAGCCATCATAGTCAATAAAAGAGTCTGAAATGCAGTACTTGGGTGCAATCTCAAAACTGACCAAATGATCTCGATCCGTTTCTAAGGCAATCCATTCAATATCACAGTAATCCAAGTCTATGCGCCAAAGTAATGCTGAAGAAGCTGAAGTTGAATGGTTCTATGAAGACCCACAAGACCGTCTAGAACTAACATTCAAAAGAGATGTCCTTTTCATTATCCGGGACTGGAATGCAAAAGTAGGAAGTTAAGAGATACCTGTAGCAATTGGCAAATTTGGCCTTGGAGTACAAAACGAAGCAGGGCAAAGGCTAACAGAGTTTTGCCAAGACAATGCACTGGTCATAGCAATTTTATATGGCTCAACTTAATTCTGAACCACTGTTCAATTCCAATGATCCATTTTCTAGCTATAGCATATTTTCAGTTGCTATTCATTTCCCTGACTGAAGCATTTCCTGGGCCAAATCACAGACCATGATCCATGGACAACTTGAGGCTCCCTTCCTGCCAGCCCAGTTGAGGGACTACACTGGCACTTTCCCCTTTCAACTACCATCATCATCTACATCAAATCCTGACTGCAAAAATCTAACCATTGTGGCATGTGGAATTAGCACCTCATTAAGCTGAGATTTTTGGAAATATTCAATGGTATTACTTCTTTTATTCTAAAAAGAACAAGATGTCACGATGGAGCTGCCAAATGTTTTTGGTTTATTAAATAAGACATTTCCTATGGGGCCTCCAAAGAATAGAGACCTCAAAATGCATATGTGTCCTTTTATATAAGCAGAGCCCTACCTGTTGCCTTTGACTCATTTAATAGAAAATTGAGCAACTGTTACATGCCCAGCACCATCAGGTACACTGTGCAGATTTCAAAGCTGCTAAATTCCCATGTGGGTGAACAGACAAGATATATATCTAATGGGCTAAATCACATGAGTTGAAACTTGTTGTGGTGGATTTTTTTTTTTTTTTGGCCATGCTATGCAGCTTGCGGGATCTCACCTGGTCTGACCAGGGATCAAACCTGGGCCCTTGACAGTGAAAGTGCAGAATCTTAACCACTACATGGTCAGGAAATTCCCTTTTTATCCCCCACGGGTTGAAATTTCAGTAGCAAAGCAATGCATTTGGGAATTCGTGGTGTAATAAAGGCACACATGCCAAGAGAGTCCTAAGTTCAAAACAAGCAGGGAGTGTTTTGAACTTAGGAGAAGAAGGATAACTCTGTGGTTAGGGAAGTCTAGAGGTAGAATTTTAGCAGCGTTTGAAGAAACAATAACATTTATATAGGAGGAGACAACAGAGAAAAGACAATCTAGACAGAAGCTACAAGACTTTTAAAAAAGCCTGGCACCAGGATAGCTTGTGGGGACGATGAATGACGGTGTCCATTACTTACCATGTGGGCAGCCAGGTGTCATCTGCTACAAAGCAGTCCAGTACAAATGATGGGCACCCTTATCATTTATTAGTGGGAAATCCACAATTTCAGCAAAAGAGCAAAGTTTCCTTTGTTCTTTTTCCACTGCCCCTGCTCTCATCTGACTCTCCCTTGGAGCTGAGTCTGGGTGATTAGTATTGAATGGCATTGGGAACGCCTCAATATTTTTGGCAGTGATTCCAGAAGAAAAAGCAAAGCCACAACTGATTTTCTTGCTTTTATTATCTTTTTAAAGGACTAGATTTTAAGCATTAAAAATGTTGCATTCATGACTGATAACTTCTCTGGTGAATTAAACTGTCAAAATAAGTGCAAACTACTAAATACTTTCAGAGAAAATTACAAAAGCCTAGGTTTGTCATTGCTTTCCTGTTCAACTCAGAAGTCATACCCATAGGTGGTTAGTGACTTCATGGGGAATGCTCCCTAGGGTATTTTTTTTTTTTTAATATTTATTTATTGGCTGTGCTGCATCTTAGCTCTGACATACAGGATATTTTAGCTGCCATGTGTGGGATCCAATTCTCTAACCAGGGATGGGACCCGGGCCCGCTGCATTGGGAGTAGCCACTTGGCTACTGGGGAAATCCCTCCCCTAGGGTATTTTTACTTTAAGAGAAGTCAAAGAGAAGAGGACAATGTTTACCAAAAAGAATGAATTTCTCATGACAGAATTTTAGGTCCTGGAGCACCTAAGTGGAAAGATAGTTTAGGACAGGAAATCTTTCAAATACCACTATACTCCAAAAACTACTTGAAGGGAGGTTAGCCCTCTTATGCCTTCTCACATGTAAAGGACTAGTCCCAGAACCTCCATTTGATCTTGGACAAGTCTGGGGGGCCTAATGAGAGAGAATTCTGAGACTCAGATTCCTCCAAGAAAAAATAATAATTTTGGCAGGTAAGCAAGTTATAGTCACAGTGTAAGCATTGCTTCACAACAGCCAGCATCTGTGAGAAGAGGCTGGGTCGACTTGGAGAGGCAAGGTGGCCCAAGCCTAACTTTAGTGAGCTGCTGTCCCAGCCTCCCTCACACTGATCTGGATTCACCTGGGCATGGAGCATGCTTGCTTGTGCCAGGCCAGGAGTGGCTGGACTGCCATCAGACAATAGGATATTGAGTGGGACTTTTCATGTTGTCCCAGAATTGTCCCAAATAGCAGGCACTCAGTACCCTTCCTTCTAGTGGACAACACTGAAGTTACACATCCCCTACAACTTACTCAACGTCTGTCGAACCAGCCCTGTCATCATCAGTGATAGATATTCCCCCCATAACACCCATCCCGCAGTCCACTCCTCGTAGGCAGACTCCCCCCACACAACACCCCACCCTGTAGTCCACTACTCACAGGCAGATGCCTTGCAGAGGAGAGGGTATCAACAAGGGCCTCTGTCGGCCCTGGGAGGATCCAAGGAGCGTGCTACACAGCCTTGTAGGAAGAGTATGTGTGAAGCTATTTCCGTGACCCCTTGGGATTCACCTAAGATGTCATTAAAGGTCAGGAAATGGAACTGAAGGAAGTACAGTTAATTGCAGTGACTGGGAGAAATACTGTTGTTCTATGTTAATACATTATAGGATTTAGATGGTTCAATAAACTAGTTATTGTCATAAATCTACCACTGCACACTTTATTACATCCATATCACATACCACCTAAATAATATGTCTGAAACAACTCAAATGCAATTTCTCCTCAGGGCAGAATGCAGTAATCTCTTTAACAATAATCATTTACGGCCCTCCTGATCTCTTTCCCCTTAACAAAACCACCTTGGGTTCCTTCATTTATACTACAGTATAAAAGACTTTAAAAGTTAATATTAATGCTTTGAGCAATCAGGAGGGTGGGGAGGTAATTACTAGAGCCTTATAGTTGTCTTTGAATTCTTAATTATAGTCTCTCACTGACATACTGGTGGTCATTCTCAACCTTGAGGGCAGTCAGCAAGTCTAAGTAATGCCTGTCAGAGCCACTGGGTGGCACTGGCAGGCCTGATATGTGGGCAAGAGAAAGGAGGAAAGAAAGGAAAAGAGGCAAGGAGAGAGTCAAGATGGAAGGGTGAGGGTAAAGTGGGGAACAAGAGAGGCACAGAGATGAGAGAGAGAAAGGAGAAAGATAGCAAGAAAAGAAAGAATAGGCCACAAGGCAGCAACTGCCTCGTGTGCTTCTGTAAGCATACCTGACACAGGGCAATGAGCTGGGCCCGTTTTTAGTCATCTTCACATTCCCAGACCTAGCTTGGTCCCTGGCACTCAGCTGATGTTCTGGATGCATCAACTGGTGGAATGAATACTGCTGTGCCCAGGAAAAGGTCCTCAAGTGGAGAGGTTGAGGCAGTGCGTGTCTGAAGGCTCCGCTTACTGTTCTGGGATACCTCAGTTCAAAATTTAAGGAGTGGTGCCTCACTTGGGTTCTCAATCAATGGTAAATCTTTGCTTGCAAAGAGACGAAACAAGGATATGGACACACGAGCACCTAAGATGATCAGGGGTTGAAATTCTGTAAAGGGCTGTAAATAAATATTTCAGCCTTTACAAGCTGTGCAGTGTCTGTCATAGCTACTCAGCTATGCCACTGTAGCAAAACAAAACTAAAACAGCCATTGGCCAAACATAAATGAATGGGAGTGGCTGTGTGCCAATAAAACTTTATTCATAAAAATAGGCAGTGGGTCAGATTTGGCCCCTGTTTTGCCAACACTTCAGTGCTCTGGGTTCTAAGATAATCTTTCTGATTTCTCCAACCTTGCTCTTGCATCCTGTTTGATCCAATACCACTTTCGGTACACAACTGTTCATTGGTTTCTCTTTGAATCTGTGTTGGCTTGTATGATTTTAGATGGTATACACCTTGGGGAAATTTAAGACCCCATAAATATGGCTTTGAGGCACCATTAAGTATTCCTGTCTTCTTGTGTGATCACATTCAAGGGCTATCTCAGGAAATATTCATACAAAAGACTCTTAGCTTTGAAATTCTTATGACATGCATCTTTTGAATATTCTACAGAGTCATAGATGAAGCAATGTGATTAAAAGTTCCAGAATAGAAGTCATGGGGAATTATATTGCTTCGGCTACAGTGAATCAGATTCAAACTAGCTTGAGAAAGGTCATTCCCAGCTCAAACTGTGAAATTATAGAGTTTGTCTTTGGAAATTTCTAGCCACATATTCTCTACTTCTTCTTTTCCAGTATTCAGTGCCCTAATTTATTTCCTTCCCCAGTCTCACTTCCATTGAGAAACTGATCCTCACTTTACTAAAACAAATATAACTAGTTACAGATTAACTTCCTTCCCATTGAGGGATGTTCATGTTTTCAAATGGTTGAGAGTACTACAACTGAGGAACACAGTACTAATGTAGATGCTGATTAAATTCAGACATCCTTAGAATAACTGCTCCCCAATAGCCTCTCTTCTTTTTTAAGTTGGTCTAAGCCTGTCTTAGCTTTCTTACAAGCAGAAAAACCTAGAGGACCTGGTGCCCCAAACCCTTACCTTCTCCCCTCAAGATCCTGTTTCTTCCCAAGCCAGTAATAACCAATGATGTGTAACAGGTATCATCCCTCCACAGACAGGCACACTCTGTGGGTAGGGCCTTACCTCAGAGGGCTGACACTAAGGCATCAGGGACAGGCAGGCCAGCAAGGGAAAGATTTGGGGGGTGCGAGGACAGTTGCAGTGCCCCTTGGATGACCCTACAAAAGCAGCTGCTCAGATTGTGTATGTGTAGCTCTAGGTCTGTGATAAGAATTCGGTTCTGGATAAAATGACAGGGATCTCTTCACATCTGGCAGTTTCTCCACTCTGGAATGCACATTCCACAAACAGCTGAGCTTGTGGCTGCTCAGCAGTCCCGCCAGTGACTAACACCCATGGTACATGGAGTCTACATCCTGAGCTTTCTGGGATTGTCCAGATTCAAGTATGCTGTCCTAGGGTTGCTGTAAATCACTGATCTATCCCAGAAGCTCCAATGTTTGGTAAATAGTTTCAAAATAATTCAAACCAGTGGGCATTCCAATAAGCATGCATATGGATTCAAAAGATGGGATTCATATTATCTGAAGAAATGTTAATTATTCATGGAGGCACAGACATATTGTGTCTAAAGCTATCTAATGCAAAGTCTCACTTCAATATCATTTGAGATATATTCAAAGTCACTGAAAACATTAGAGAATTTTATTTTACTGTCAAACTGTATACAAAGAAAAAGAGGAAAAATATACTTTTAAAGAGATCCTGCTATAGGAATATCCCTTTTGGAAAAATGTGACAATTCAAACGTAACATTTTGTCCCAATACACTATATTTCATTAATTTTAAGATGCATATTTATTTAGAATTTTACATCTCTGCAATGATTGTACATTTTTAATTGGTGTTATTGTATATTTTAAATGAAAGCATTTTTTCTTTCTTATTATATGTAAAACAATGGCGCATTCTCTAATTAATGGCATCTTAGATTCAATAATATACAGTGTTGGTGATGTAAAATGTCATTCAAAGTGGAAAATTTGATAATATTATATTAGATAAACAGAAGCTATCTGTCAGTCCTATAGCTTCCAGTGCTATATTGAAGAAATTTATTACAAACATATTTTTGAAAATGCAGTTTACTGCAAATCACATGTCTCTGTGTAAGACACACTCATGACTCTGGATATTTAGACTGCATCTCTAATTTCTGCCTTGCTAAAACCAAAATTTTTTTATCAATATGAATGATAAAAATGACACTATGTTTCCACGAGTTCAGGGTATTGAGCAAAACATTGTGTCTCACAATTGTGATATATATACATGGCACCCCACTCCAGTACTCTTGCCTGGAAAATCCCATGGATGGAGGAGCCTGGTGGGCTGCAGTCCATGGGGTCGCTAAGAGTCAGACACTTCACTTCACTTTTCACTTTCACGCACTGGAGAAGGAAATGGCAACCCACTCCAGTGTTCTTGCCTGGAGAATCCCAGGGATGGGGGAGCCTGGTGGGCTGCCGTCTGTGGGGTCGCATAGAGTCAGACACGACTGAAGCGACTTCTCAGCAGCAGCAGCAGCAGCATAGCGTACCATTGGTATTAAAAAGTTGTCCTTATCACAGTAAGTTATGTCTTGAAAGTTAATACTAGAATACTGGCAGAACGATAGGCATATAGATTAATGGAAAAGAACTGAGAATTCAGAAACACTTCCTTACATTTTTGTTGAAATGATTTTAAACAAAACTACCAAGGCAATTAAATGAGGAAAGAACAATCTTTTCAATACATGGTGCTGGGACACCAGATATACACATCAACAAACATCAATTTGAGCTCTAATTTAATGCCATATAAAAAGATTAACTCAAAATGGATCATATTACCTAAATGATAAAAACCTTATGAGAAAATATAGGAGAAAATCTTTGTGACCTTGAGTTAGGCAGAGGGTTTTTAGATATGAACCAAAAGCATAATCCATAAAAGAAAAAGCTAGTAAACTGGGACTTCATCAAAATTAAAATTCTTTGTGCTTCAAAAGGCACCATTAAGAAAATGGAAAAGACAATCCACAGACTAGGGGGGAAAATACTCTGCAAATTATATGTCTGATAAGGAAATTGTACCCAGAATATATAAATATTTCTTACAACTAATAATAAGACAAACAACCCAAATAAAAAATAGACAAAAGATTTGAATGACATTTCTCCAAAGAAAAGACACATATAATAAAGAAGCAAATGAAAAGATGCTCACATATTTAGTCATTTGGGAAATGAAATTTAAAACCACAATGAGATACTACTGCTGCTGCTGCTGCTAAGTCGCCTCAGTCGTGTCCGACTCTGTGCCACCCCATAGACAGCAGCCCACCAGGCTCCCCTGTCCTTGGGATTCTCCAGGCAAGAACACTGGAGTGGGTTGCCATTTCCTTCTCCAGTGCATAAAAGTGAAAAGTGAAAGTGAAGTCGCTCAATCGTGTCCAACTCTTAGCGACCCCATGGACTGCAGTCTTCCAGGCTCCTCTGTCCATGGGATTTTCCAGGCAAGAGTACTGGAGTGAGGTGCCATTGCCTTCTCCGGAGATACTACTACATACCTATTAAACTAGTTTTTTAAAAGGCCCTGAAAACATGAAGTGCTTCTAAGGATGTCAAACAACTGGAACTCTTATACATTATAGTACAGCCTATTTGGAAGACAATTTGGCCATTTTTTATATGAAGTTAAACATATGCTTACCATTCAGCACAACAAACCTACTTTAATGTGTTTACCCCAAAGAAATGAACACTTAAATTCACAAAAAAACCTGTACAAAAGATTTGCAGTGGCTCTGTTCATAATAAACAAAACCAGAAAAAAACCCAAATGCTGTTCAACTGATGAGTGAATAAGCAAATTCTGATGCATCATACAATGAAATACTACTCAGCAACAAAAAGGAAATACTATTACATACTATAGCATGGATGAATCACCAAAACTTTATGCTAACAAATTTATAAATACAGAAAGTAGATTGGTGGTTGCCTGAGGCTGGGGGTAAGAACGGAGGCTGATGGCAAACAAAAAATGAAGCATAATTTTGGGGTAATAGAAATGTTCTAAATTGGATAATGGAGATGGTTGAACAACTCTGCAAATTTACTACAAATCACTTACACTTTAATGCTGTACACTTATGATGGATGAATTTGTGGATATTTCATATAAATGGAATTATACAATTATACTTTAATGAAGCTTTTTAAAAAAGCTACCACTGGAGTTAATATGGAAATTTTTGACCTTGACATTCTGCCAAATTAAACAAATAACTAATGCTTTGCTTTTGTCTTCTATTATTAGTCATACAACACTTCAAGGTAAGATTATTGGTATAGTCATGTACCAGTGTAATACTAATTTTGGAGGTGCAAAACATGTAAATCTTATCTAAGGATTTTTTTTAAATTATCAAACAACTGTAGCATAAAATTGGTGAGAATAGATGCCAATAGCATAAGCTTGAAAGAATTACATGAATAACACATCTGAAGTTCTTCCAGTTGATGCAGAAGTTGATATGATAAAATATTAAAATGTTTTTTTCTACACTATAACTAGATACATTGAACCATTTTGTGATTTTATCCAACTGCCTTGCAAATAAACTCAATTATTTTTGAATGTAAGATTTTCAAGACTAATGTTTATCCTTGAAGGATTTGTTGCTCAATCACTCAGTTGTGTCCGGCTCTTTGCAACTACATGGACTACAGCATGCTAAGCTTCCCTGTCCTTCACCATCTCCCAGAGTTTGCTCAAACTCATGTCCATTGAGTCAGTGATGGCATCCACCATCTCATCCTCTGTCATCCTCTTCTGCTCTTGCCTTCACTCTTTCCCAGCATCAGAGTCTTTCCTAATGAGTTGGCTCTTTGCATCAGGTGGCCAAAGTATTGGAGCTTCAGCTTCAGCATCAGTCCCTCTAGTGAATATTCAGGATTGATTTCCTTTAGGATTGACTGGTTTGATCTCCTTGCAGTCCAAGGGACTGTCAAGAATCTTCTTCAACACCACAGCTCAAAAGCATCAATTCTTTGTCATTCAGCCTTCTTTATGGTCCAACTCTCACACCCATACATGACTACTGGAAAAACCATAGCTTTGACTATATGGACCTTTGTCCTTGAAGGACAGCAATATTTCAACTTCTTTAAGGTTAACTTTATCAGTTAAAAATAATGAATCAGTTCAGTTCAGTCGCTCAGTCATGTCTGACTCTTTGTGATCCCATGAATCACAGCACGCCAGGCCTCCTTGTCCATCACCAACTCCCGGAGTTCACTCAGACTCACGTCCATTGAGTCATTGATGCCATCCAGCCATCTCATCCTCTGTTGTACCCTTCTCCTCCTGCCCCCAATCCCTCCCAGCATCAGAGTCTTTTCCAGTGAGTCAACTCTTCGCATGAGGTGGCCAAAGTATTGGAGTTTCAGATTTAGTATCATTCCTTCCAAAGAAATCCCAGGGCTGATCTCCTTGCAGTCCAAGGGACTCTCAAGAGTCTTCTCCAACACCACAGTTCAAAAGCATCAATTCTTTGGTGCTCAACTTTCTTCACAGTCCAACTCTCACATCCATACATGACTACTGGAAAAACCATAGCCTTGACTAGACAGACATTTGTTGGCAAAGTAATGTCTCTGCTTTTTAATATGCTTTCTAGGTTGGTCATAACCTTCCTTCCAAGGAGTAAGTGTCTTTTAATTTCATGGCTGCAGTCACCATCTGCAGTGATTTTGGAGCCCCTCAAAATTAAAGTCTGACACTGTTTCCACTGTTTCCTCATCTATTTCCCATGAAGTGATGGGACCGATGCCATGATCTTCGTTTTCTGAATGTTGAGCTTTAAGCCAACTTTTTCGCTCTCCTCTTTTACTCTCATCAAGAGGCTTTTTAGTTCCTCTTCACTTTCTGCCATAAGGGTGGTATCATCTGCATATCTGAGGTTATTGATATTTCTCCTGGCAATCTTGATTCCAGCTTGTGTTTCTTCCAGTCCAGCGTTTCTCATGAATGTTCAGAGATCCTGAGTCATAACTTTTGGGTTTGTTGCATTGATTAGATCAAGCTAAGTGTAACAATCTCCAAATCTCAATGGCTAAAGACGACAAAGGGGCTTCCTAGGTGGCACAGTGGTAAAGAATCCGCTGGTCACTACAGGAGATTAAAGAGACACGAGTTTGATCCCTGGGTGGGGAAGATCCCTGGAGTAGGAAATGGCAACCCACTCTAGTATTCTTGCCTGGAAAATCCCATGGATGAAGATCAGGCTACAGTCCATGGGGTTGCTAAGAGGTGGACATGACTGAGCACACACACAAAGACAATAAGAGCTTCTCACTCGGGTCACGATTCAGGGGAGGTCACTTCTTTGAGATAAAATTAACATTCTATGAAATTTATCCTTTTAGAGTGTACAATTCAGTGTTTTTTGTTTTTAGTATATCCACAAAGTTATACAATCATCATCACTATCTAATTTCAAAGCCCCCAAGAAATCCCATATCCATTACCCCTCAGCCCCTGGCAACCACTAATATAGTCTCTGTTTCTAAAGATTTTACTATTTTGGATGTTTCATATAAATGGAATTATACAATATATAGCTTTTTATAACTGACTTCTTTCACTTATTACCATGTTTTTTAAGTTCATCCATGTTGTGGCTGTAATATGTGTACTTGTATATTTCTTTATTATTTTTGTTGCAAAATAATATTCTATTATATGGATATACCACATTTTGTTTATCCAGTCCTCAGTTTATGGACATTTGGATTGTTTTTACTTTTCAACCATTATTAATTACATTGCTATGGATGTTCTTGTATAAGACATTGAGTGGACATTTGTTTTCAAGTCTCTTGGATATATAACAAAGAATGGAATTGCTGGGTCATATGGTAACTCTATTTTCACAGTTTGAGAAGAAACTGCAAATTGTTTTCCAAAGTGGCTGCACCATTTTACAATCACACCTGCAATGTATGAAGATTCTACAACTTCCATATCCATACCAACATTTATTATGCTTTTTAAATTTCAGCCACTCTAGTGGATGTAAGTGGTATCTTGTGGTATTGATTTACATTTCACTGATGCTAATAATGTTGAGAATCACTTCATGTACTAATTGTTCATTTGTTTATCTTCTTTGGAAAAAATGGCTATTCAAATCTTTTGCCTACTTTTCAATTGGGTTATTTTTCTTTGTATTGTTGACTTGTAAGATTTTACATATTCTGGAAATAAGTTACTTATCAACTTCTTTGACTTGTAGATATTTTCTTCCATTCTGTAATAGTCTTTTCACTTTCTTGATGGTGACTTTTTTAAAAGTTTATTTTATTTATTTATTTTAATTGGAGTATAATTGCTTTACAATGTTATGTGAGTTTCTGCTATACAACAATGTGAATCAGCTATATGTTACACATATATCACCTCCCTCTTGAGCCTCCCTCCCGTCTCCCCTCATCCCACTCCTCTAGGTCATCATAGAGCACTGAGCTGAGCTCCCTGTGCTGTACAGCAGCTTCCCACTAGCTGTTTTATACATGGTAGTGTATATATATAGCAATGCTGCTCTCTCAATTTGTCCCACCCTCTGCTTCCCCCTACCTTGTCCACAAGTCCATTCTCTACATCTGTATCTCTATTCCTGTCCTAATTGGCTCATCAGTACCAATTTTCTAGATTCTATACATATGTGTTAATATACAATATTTGTTTTTCTCTTTTTTACATACTTCATTCTATATGACAGACTCTGGGTTCATCCACATCACTACAAATGACCCAATTTTATTCCTTTTTATGGCTGAGTAATATTCCATTTATATATATATATAATATAATCCATTGTATATCTTCTCTATCTATTCATCTGTTGATGGACATTTAGGTTGCTTATGTGTCCTGGCTATTGTAAATAGTGCTGCAATGAACACTGGGGTACCTGTGTCTTTTTGAATTATGGTTTTCTCAGAGTATATGTCCAGTAGTGGTATTGCTGGGTCATATGGTAGTTTTATTTTTAGTGTTTTAAGGAACCTCCATACTATTCTCCATTGTGATTGTATCAATTTACATTCCCCCAACAGTACAAAAGGGTTCCTTTTTCTCCATAGTCTCTCCAGCATTTATAGTTTGTAGATGGTGTCTTTTGAAGGACAAAAATTCTAATTTTATTAAAGTGGAATTTATTTATTTTTGTCCTTTGTGCTTTTAAAAACCAGGGCCTAAATCCAAGGTCACAAATATTAACTATTATGTTTTCTTCTAGGAATTTTATAGTTTTAGCTTTTACATTTAGGTGTATGATTCACTTTGAGTTAATTTTCATATAAGCATGAGTTAGGAGTCCAACTTAATTATTTTGCAGGAGGTTATTCCAGCATTATTTACTGAAAAGGTTATTCTTTCTCCATTAAATGTTCGTGGTATTCTTGTTAAAAATTATGTGGCCATAAATGTAAGTGTTTATTTGTAGACCCTCAATTCCATTCTCTTGATCTCTGTATCTATGTCAGTACCACACTATCGTGATTACTATAGTTTTATTGTAGGTTTTGAAACTGGGAAGTGTGAGTACTCCGAGTCTGTACTTTTTCAACATTGTTTTGATGAGTCTGCATCTTTACCATTCAGTTTTACAGAGTCCAGTTCACAAAACTAAAGAGGGAAAAGGGCAGTAAGACAGTGTTCAGATGGAAAACAGAAAATGTCAACACTAGAAGCCAAATATGAGGACGTATGCTGGTATAAGAATTTTGAAGAAAGAAGCTTATTTTTGTTTTACAAAGTGAAAATTCTCTAAGAAAATTGTTGTCTTTTTTAATTTTCAAAAGCATTTTAATTAGTACATAGTACGAGCTGGATCTATATGAGGTGATAGAAATACAAAGATGAGCTGTGAAAAGGTAATTAATACACAGCTCCTTAAATACGTCACTCTGTCTCTTTGATGTCTTTGCTTCGAATGTTCTCCCCCATAATACTCCATACTCATTTCAAGCGCTTCCTCCTCTGAGAGGCTTTCTTTAACAGCAGGACCTAGTTGGATGGAGTTTATTTTTTAATTATATAAATATATATGTGTGTGTGTGTGTGTGTGTGTGTGTGTGTGTTTATAGAGAAGGCAGTGGCACCCCACTCCAGTACAATTGCCTGGAAAATCCCATGGGTGGAGGAGCCTGGTGGGCTGCAGTCCATGGGGTCGCAAAGAGTCAGACACGACTGAGCGACTTCCCTTTCTCTTTTCCCTTTCATGCACTGAAGAAGGAAATGGCAACCCACTCCAGCGTTCTTGCCTGGAGAATCCCAGGGATGGGGGAGCCTGGTGGGCTGCCGTCTATGGGGTCGCACAGAGTCGGACACGACTGAAGCAGCTTAGCAGCAGCAGTGTGTATTTAATTGGAGGATAATTACTTTACAATGCTGTATTGGTTTCTGTAAATATCCTTGAAAAGAGCTGTAAAATTCCAGATTTCATGGTGATTACTCTCAATAACAATCTCCTCAAGAAAGAGGGGATATATGTATATACTTAAGAAAATTGTTATTGATAACAACCACCATGATCTGGAATTTTACAGCTCTTTTCAAAGATATTGTATATTAATAGTTTTAATTATCAAGACCTTGAGGCCATAAAACTTACTAATCTTCATTAATTATCCTTGTTTTATTTGGATGCAAAAAACCCTGAATGGAATAATCTAAAGGAAAAAAAAATTTTTTTCCTTACAAATCTTAAACTGCTTTATTGTAAAAATCCTACTGTTAAAAGACTTTGTGTCCTTAATCTAAGGCAACATGGTAGCCAATTTGCACAAGATAACATTATCAACAGAACAGAAGATTTTAGCACCTAAAATACTGGCATTCCAATATTCCTGATGCTAAAACAGGTAATGTACACACTCCTTGTTTCAGTTCTGAACAGAGAGTTAGATAACTCCCTGGTGACCTTTGAAGTGATAAAATATCACGTTGGTTTTCCTAATGATTACTCAGAGATGTGTCCAAAGGTGATTGCAAAGAACTATGAGCAAATAATATTGGGCAAGTGGAGAGGTTGCACCAAGTGGTAGGGAAAATACAAATGGGCTTTAGGATTAGACAGCTGTGGATTTCAAATGTGAACTTCTTACTGGCTCTATGAACTTTGGAAAGCTTTGATTTTGCTATCTTTAAAAGTTGATAAATAGCTCTTGCAGGATTGCTCCGAAGAGTAAGTGATTAAGTGAAGCAAGAGATGAAAATGAATGTGCCCAGAAAAATACCTGTCACAGAACAGGCCCTCAATCTTAGTTTCTTTGTTTCAAATACAAACAAGTGGATGAAAGATGAAAAAGACCATACAAATAATGTGTTAACTGTATGATTACAATAAAATTTTAATTTCTTCCTGTAAAATATTTTTTTTAAATTAAAAAAAATCTGTCAAGTAAGATTCACAAAACATGATACTATTTTTATATATTTCAGAAGAATTTTCCTATAAATAAACAAGTCATTTTTACAAAGCTTCTTTTGTCAGCTCAATTGCCCTAATTCCTGATCAGGAAAATTACATTCCTTTAACACTTTGGGAGTCTTTGAACACCATATATTTAGCAATTAGGCTTCAAGTTCTTACAAGGAAATGAGACTACTAGAAAACAGGAAGTTAAATGTGTACAGAAGTATACATCACAGTTGCCCATCTGAAGATGAAGATATGGTCTCTGTGTCCACGGCCAAGTCTATGGTGGAAGGTCAAATGCCCCTGATATTAAATTATAGCTTATACAACAAAGAAATCTGTTTTGTTTGTTACTTGTTAATTTTTGGCCATGTCACACGGCTTGTGGGATCTTAGTTCCTCAATCAAGGATGGAACTCAGGGCCTGGCAGTGAAAGCACCAGGTCCTAACCATGGACCTCCAGGGAATTCCCAGGAAATGTTTTTCCTTTTCTGCACCACTGTTTTCTTGACAACAATACCTGGCACATAGCAAATGGTCAGCAAATATTGTAGATGATATAGCCCAGTAGTTTTTAAACATGTTTTTAGCTGTGGGCTCTTTGTTCAAACAAAACATTCAGTGGACACCCAATATGATACACATATGTAAGAGAAGCCCTGCTGGTCCACGAGGCAGACGGAGGGGACCGCATCTCAGGATCCTTTAGATTCTGCAGGGCATTCCTAAGAAGCCTTAATCTTGCAAACTTCTCATTTCAGAAATGGAAAGAGTGAGACTATGGAGGAGCAGGATTTTCCCAGTGCTACACAGAGGAGCCCCAAAGCTTACCCTCAACGTCAGAAATCCCTATGCTGTGGGAAAAAGAGCACATTCCACTGACATTCAGACTTACGGAAAGGGCATGTGGACATGCTTGGGCCATCCAGGTAGCCTCAAGATAGAAGCTAGTACTGACTACATATTCACTTTTTGGAATTATGACTTATTACATGGTGCAATCAAGGGCTTCAAGCTGTATCACTTGAGGGACCTCTGACAGTAAAACTCTGCTTTTTGGCTATAACTGTATAACCTCCCAGCTCTCCACATAGGAAGGAAAGTGGTCCCCAACACATACATACTAAAGTTATCCCTACAACAAACAGAATATGAATTATTGGGAGACTGCTTGGTCTCAGATGAGTGGATGAAAATTTAGGAGCTGAACTAGGAACTGGATTTGGTAACTCCAGACTTCTTCCTCATAAGAGATTTCAAGCACATTCAGCCAGTTATATTAATTAAAGTGTGAATGAGATATCTCGACTTGTGCTTTTCTCCTTGGGTCTCATATTTGCTCAGGTCATGCCATAGTTGCTCCTCCACCCTCTCACCTCTCCCCTTCCAGTCCTGTTCCTTATATGCAGCAAAGGGTCTGCCCTACAGAAAGCCCACATCCAACCACTTCTCTTCTTTCTCCGTTTGGTCAGCATGGGCCAACCTGCCCCAGTCTGCTCCTTCTCTTTAGTCTGACACTGACTCTCCCTCTACAGTCATCTCCTGCTCCTCCTTATTCTCTATTACCATGGAGAAAGAGAAAAAGAGACGCAATCTTATTCCCTCACATGTGGGCATTACAATGTCACTGAGCTGATATTAACGTGTGACTTAATCCTAGACAGCAAAGTCATTTTTCGATTGCACAGTCCTAAATAATATATGTCCTTTTAATGGACACACAGCAACACCCTAAGTCAAGTCAAGCTGTTGGAGACATCCACAAGGTACCTGGGAGAGTTTTACCATACCTGCTGTAGTTGGAGCACGGGGGGCGGGGGTGGGGGGGGTGAGTCCCTGCTGTTCCTCCTGTTGGCCTAAAGGAGGAGCTGTTTCCTTAGAATGCCTGAGGCAGAGGCTTGGCCAGCCAGCCTGAGGGTTTACAGGACCAAAGCCACTGGGGCCATTGCTAAACTTCCTGTGTCACCAAACAAACTCCAGCTGAGGTTTTCTTATCCTTTTCTTTAAAAAAAAAAAAAAAAAAATTTGTGTCCACTAAACTGACAGCAGTTCTAGTAAATCTAGTAGATTGCTAAGAGTCAGGAGACACAGATCAGGAGGTCTGGAGTCCTGTCCCAAGTTCTGATACCACTCAGGCTCAGCGTTCTCCTTTGTGAAGTAGGAACATGGGAACAAGCCCAGCCCATTTTACTGAGTAATTCAGAGGACTGATTGTGCTTAGAAAGGGTGTCATGTTTTAATTAAGAGGGTGAGCACTAGAGGCTGAAAGACCAGTCTTGAAGCAATTACCAGCCACATGGCTTTGACCTGTTTTCTAGCATTTTCACCTCAGGTTTTGCATTTGTAAATCTAACTTGCACTAAACTCTTAGGATTGTTTCATAAGGAATAGACCAAAAAATGCACGTGACAGGTTAATAGAGCTGGTACTTAGTAACCGTTTGATAAATGGTAACTTTTTTTTTTTTAAAGGAAAAAATTCTTCATACATCAGTGAAAAAACAGGTGAATTATACCTCTGCTTGCTTCAGCTCTTATGTTTTTAAAAAACTTTATTTTTAATTGGAAGATAATTGCTTTACAATATTGTGTTGGTTTCTGCCATATATACACATGAATCAGCCATAGGTGGAAGGTAGAAGGGAGTTTCAAGAGGGAGGGGACATATATGTACCAATAAATGGTAACTTTAGAAGTATACAACTATTGGAGCAAAAATGTTTTCTAATCCTGTTAACTAATGCACAGATGAGGTACATTTTCTACTCCCTGATTTGGTTCTCCCACAAAATCTCAGAAGGAAAGAGCTATTTGCTATCCAAATGGAAACATACTACTTGGACATATCGCTTCAGGGCGTTTCACTGAAGGAACGTCACCTGGGCCATGTGTGTGTGAAAGGGGGAAACTGATATTCCAGTCTCTACATCTGGAAGAGAGTCACTATCAATGTTTTCTCTGCCAGCACTGATCTTTTCTCTAATTTATAATGAAGTATTAATTTATTCATTCAATAAACATCCACGGAGCAATGACCAAATGTACACTATTAGAGTTTGTAGAAATAGAAAGTTGAATAAGGCTCAATCTTGGCCCTCAGAAATTTAGTCTACTGAGGAAGATGAAAAAGCAAATAAAAAATAGTCATAATACAGAGAGATAATAAACATGGGGTGCTGTGAGGACACAGAGAAGGGGCCCCTGGGCTTTATAGAAAGGGTGTCCCAACCCTTGTTGGAAGAGATGATGAGCTGAATTTTAACAGGGAAAACCTAAATTTGCTATTTGAAGTGGGAAGGGAAGGTGTTTAAGATGCGAGTCCTCCAGTTCCCTCACCTATAAAATGGAGTTCAACCAGATGGTTTCTAAGATGGTTCCCTGGAGAAGGGGGAGTGGGAAATGGTGAACAAGGAGTCTCCCTGCAACAAATCCTGCTTATGGAATCCTCATGGTTCACGAGGACATGAAGGAACATTAACACTTCAGGGAGCTGCTGGGTTATAAGAACAGGCTTAAAAAAAAGATGAAATTGGACTGTGATGTGGTCATAAGTATTTCTGGGCTTCCCAGGTGGCTCAGTGGTAAAGAATCTGCCTGTCAAGCAGGAGACACAGAAGATACAGTTTTGATCCCTGGGTTGGGAAGGTCCCCTGGAGAAGGGAATGGCAACCCACTACCGTATTCTTCCCTGGGAAATCCCATGGACAGAGGAGCCTGGCAGGCTACAGTCCCTGGAGTCACAAAGACGGACCTGACTTAGCAACTAAACAATAACAACAACATAGGTATTTAGAAAAATCAGTCTGGGGTGGCATGGAGAATGGGTTGAGGGATAGAAGAAAAGAAATGGGTGGCAAAGCAGTCAGTCAAGGGAAATGATAAGGACACGACAAAGACATGGTCAGAGGCAGATGAAAAGGTGATTTAGAAGTGGAGACTGACTGCAAAGGTGTTTAGAAGGTCAGACACATTTGCAGTCAAACACCTTGACAAGATTTGGTAACCTGATGGAGAATAATAGAGAGATGTCAAGAATAACCCCCAGGATCATAGCTAGGTCCACAGAACCGTCTCAGAGTTCCCTCATCAAGCATTTAATGAATGCTTCCTTTATGCACACAGAATCTGTGTTTCCTGTTCTTTGCAGAGTGAAACTTAAAATTAAGTAAGGGAACCAAGACACATTCGCATCAGATGGCCTCTATCTTTGTTTTCTGTTGGGAGTTGTTCTGCTGTTGTTCTGGAAAGGAGGATAGACTAGGCCCTTGGAATGACTGGCTCACAACTGAAACCTTCAGAAGGAGAGAGCACACACCACTGGAGAGATGGTAGGCTTTTCTGTTTGTGACTGATGGAAGCATAGAGCAACATGTCTTTCTGACAGGTAGACAACAGTTACAGGAAACATTAAGAAGGAGCAAAGCCTTACACCTAGCATTTCTACTTTTTGGAATTTAGACTAAGGAAATAATAATTAAGATGCAAAGGATGAACCCAAAGATTTATTTCAATGCGGTTCATTGCAAAGTTGCTTGTGATTAGGAAAGCTTGATAGCACGAGCATGACACACAGGAATAGTGTGTGTGCTATGTCACTTCAGTAGTGTGTGACTCTCTGCGAGGCTTTGCCACGCTCCTCTGTCCATGGGATTCTTCAGGCAAGAATACTGGAGTGGGTTGCCAATGCCCTCCTCCAGGGCATCTTCCCAACCCAGGGATCGAAGCCACATGTCTTACTTCTACCTGCATTGGTAGGCAGTTCTTTACCACTAGCGCCACCTGGGAAGCCCACAGAAATAGTGCCTGGCCTTAAAGGAACCAAGACTTGAGTCTACCCTTGTGGCTGAGGATTCCCAACTGGAAAAGGAAATAGAGACCCAGGAACCTGGTGATACTTTTGAAGTGTAGTGACTAACGCGCATTTTTTGAGTTGGGAATAGGGGTCCCAAGGACAACGTACATGCCAAGAAGGACCCTACTATCCCTTCCTCTTAGCTCCGAGGCATTGCTAAGTTGAGAGTTGCCGGTTGGGCAGTAAGCATCTGTCTGAGATCCCTCCGGTCACTTCTCCCTCTGTCATTCATTCGCACACCCAGGAAGCCTTGCTTCATGTCTGAAAGGTCAAAGATGTGCTAAGTCATACTGGGAAAACAGCATTGGTTGAGGGGTCAGAAAACTTCCTTTCTTTCCTAGACTTTTATTTACTGAGTATCTAATATGAGCCATGCCCTATGCAAAGCCCCAGAGAGAATGCTAAGTGAAACATAATCTCTGTGTATGGTTAAACAATGATACTTGTCTGCTGCTACTGCTACTGCTACTGCTAAGTCGCTTCAGTTGTGTCCAACTCTGTGCGACCCCATAGACAGCAGCCCACCAGCTTCCCCCGTCCCTGGGATTCTCCAGGCAAGAACACTGGAGTTGGTTGCCATTTCCTTCTCCAATGCATAGAAGTGAAAAGTGAAAGTGAAGTCGCTCAGTCGTGTCCGACTCAGCGACCCCATGGACTGCAGCCCACCAGGCTCCTCCGTCCATGGGATTTTCCAGGCAAGAGTACTGGAGTGGTTGCCATTGCCTTCGTCTACTCAATATTAATTCTCCCCCTTCTACCTTACTAACCAAGCTCCAATTATATTGTGAGTTTCAATATGTCCAATTAAACAAATATGTCTCCCATTCTTTTTTGCCACTATGGGTTATCCTTAAAATATCATTCTGACCAAGGAGATAAACGAGTCACTAAGTGGGGCTTCTAGAAATGCTCTGTAAAACAAGCAGACTTGATTAGTGAATACATCATTATCCTTTACCTCCACTTTTTTTTCAGCCTGGAATATAGACACAGTGAAACAGCAGCCATTTTGTGACCACTGGGTGACAAGCATGAGGGAAAAAAGCCACAGTAAAGATAGGAAAACTGGGTCCCTAGTGGTATCATGGAGTTCTCATCGCAAAAAAAAAAAAAAATTAATTCTCTAATTTGTCTAATCTATGAATTAACTGCGCTTTTTGTTACTTGCGACTGAACATAGCCCTTACTGATGCTTGATTCCACGGCCTATGAAAGCAAATAATAGACTTCTAACAAATGATGTAATCCCAGGCACTGGGAGTGATGGGAGTCCAGCGCAAGCAGCACAGAGAACAAAGCGAACAGCTCTGCTCTGATGAGGCAGGGGGCGTGCTGAGGTGTGACAACTGGTCGAGAAGGCTTTGTGAAAGGACAGGACACTTGAGCTGGACCTTGTAGAGTGACTTGCCCACTACCCTGGAGGAGCAGAAACAGCATTTCATGGCGAGGGGACACACGTGCAAAGGCAAGAGAAGTGAAGTAACATCGTGCACTCAAGGAGCTATTGTGACTTAATTTGACTGGGAAAGAGGATACATGTGGGACAAGGTGGGCGATAAGTTAGGAGAGGGTAGGAGCCAGGAGTTTCATGAAAAAGCTTAGAGACCATGTGCAAGTCACTGAACCAGCTCACCCTCGATTTCCTCAGCTATAAAGAGAGGGATTTACCTAGGAGATGGGGTAACTATGAACAGGGAGCTGTCTGCAACCATCCTTTGCCGACCCCTGGCTGGGCTCTGGCTTCCTTGGAGGACATGGACGTTTCCACAGGAAGTGCCATCCCACCCAGTCCCAGCTCCTCTGGTTTCATACTGCATGGTGTATTCCAAGGACCTGCACTGGCATTTCAGTTTGAACACTAAGTGGTGACTCAGAACGAACAGAAGTGTGGACAACTGTTTACTAAGAAGGCAGCCTTTGGTGTGACAAATCAGAGTGGGCTGCTGGATTGTGCAGTACGCATGAGCGAGGCAGCTTAGAAATAGCACATACCATTTTACTGGGCAACTGATTCATTTCTTGTCCTGTCTTGCCAGGCAGGGTGTCACATGCCAAGCCAGTCAGAGCCACAGTCCATCCAAGCCAGGGGAAATGTCTGTCCTTCCGTACAGTACTCCCAAATATCCCGGAATGTCCCCCCAGAATCCCTCGAAGCTTATAACTCTATCATGCAGGAATACAACACTTCCTTGAGATTATTCATCCTTTGAGTTTACTTAACCTCTTAGAGCCAAAAGACTGCAGTCTGTAGAGAATACCATAACATTTTACAGTCAGAAAATGAGCTTCCAGATCAAAAGCCCCAATATTGTTTTTTAAATAGAGTGTTAAAAAAAAAACAACAAATGTATTGATGTCTGTTGGGGACAAAGAAGCAAGGGACTAGATTCTGTTAAAGACACTGATAAGTAAGACGTCCTTCCTGTCTAAAATATTAGAATTCATAGAAACAGAGAGTAGAATGGTGGTTGCCAGGGGCTGAGGGCAGGAGGAAATGTGGAAATTTTGGTCAAGGGTACACACAGTTTCAGTTATGCAAGATGAATAAGTTCTGGAGATGTAATGGCATGGTGACTACAGATAACAGTGCTGTATTGTTACTTGAAATTTGCTTAGAGGGTAGATCTTAAGTGTTCTTACCACAAAAAAGAGAAAGAAAAGAAAATTGTAACTATGTGAAGTGATGGATCTTGATTAGCTTGACTAGCTTGATTGTGCTGATCATTTCCCCATGCAAACATATATAAAACCATCAGTTGCATATAATATATATGTATGTATATATATATGATTGCTAGTTGTCGATATACCCCAAGAAAGCTGAAAATAAAACAAGAGGAATAAAACATAGCAAAACCTTAAAAAAGTGTGATTCCTGGTCTTGAGCATAATCTTAAGAGCCTAGCCTAAGCTTTGCTGGAGGCTAGGAGGCCAGCAAAGCAACATGGCAGATGAATCAGGATTCAATTTGTGTTTTTGACAAAAGAAGCATTCCAAATGGCCATGCAAGATAATTGCTGAATTCGTGGTTTAAAGTGTCAGGGACTTCCATGCCTATATACTTTTCCTGTGGTCCTCAGTACAAACCTGGGAGGAATACTTCCATTTGCAGACAAAATTGAGAGTGGAAAGAGACTTAGTGACTTGGAAACATGATAAAAGGCAGAGCCAAGATTTCATTCTGTGTACTTTCCATAGTGCAAAAGCTTCCTGCCAGGTCACTAAGGGCTTCAGTTCAGAGGAGAAATCATGAAGCTGAGCTGGACTGGAAGGCTTCAGAGGGCAATCCCATCATTGGGTCCTCTCATAATTATTAAGCACCCACTCTTTGCAAAGTACTATTCTGAGCAAGACAGCGAAGATCCCTGTCCAGGTGGGGCTTGTGGAGGAAGATTTAAGGAAACAGGGGGAGAGAAAGAAGGGAAAGGATGCTGCAGGAGTGTAACTTGTTTTCTTAAGTGACCCTGGCTCATCCTCACAAACCTGCCTGAAACGCCCTCACCTCTCTGCCTCCTGTCGCACCTGGGACAGCTTTCCATTTGCTGTCCCACCACTCCTTGCTCTGCTGCCCCACCTTCCACCCTACCCTATGGCACTTTCCTCTCCTCAGTCTCTCAGCCGGTTGGTAGCCTCGCTTGGCTCTGCTGTGCGCCTCCTGACCACCGTGCCTGCAAGTAAGAGGCCCTGGGGCAGTGCACTCCCTAAGAGCCTCATGGGAATCACACCTCACCCCCGCCCCGCCGCCAGCTAAGCTGGCTCCACTCACTCGCCATCTCAAGGGGAAGAGCAGTTAGATGAAGAAAATGCCAGAAGGATTTGTTGAGAATGACTGAACTTACATGCTGGAGTGAGAATGACAGAGTGACCTGTTAATTTACACACACACATGCAGGCAAATCAGTCACCAAATGTGTGTGTGCACATGTGTGTATCACATAAAACTTTATTTCCCCCTATTAGAATGGAAGCCCTAAGAGCAGAGATTTTTATCTGTTTTGTTTTCCAGAAGAGGGTCCTAGCACACAGAAGGTCCCCAACAAGCACGCTCTGAATGATGGAATCTGTGCAGCCTGAGGAAGTCTTTCACAGGGAGCTGCCTGCACTGAGACCTGCTTTGATGAACTTAATTTGGAGCAGAAGAGAGCCTCCTGGGCTGGGCACCAGGCTGATACCCCAATTCCATGAAGTAGTGGGGAGCCGCTCTTCAAAATAAGGGGAGGGGAGGATTTGGCTGTTACAGGGGGAAAAAAAAAAAATCCAGGAGAGAAGAGAGGAAGTACGAGTTGAGCTGAGAACTGCTTCACGGAAGAATCACAGGAAAAGAAGGGCTCATAGAGGGCCCTGAAGGAAAGGGGTTAAGAGGAGAAGGCATTTGTCTAACACACTTTATGAAGCAGATTTCTAGTACTGTGTGGTGTAAACCCCTTCTTGTGACTCCCTTGGACCACCAGGCATGCCTCCCTCTGCTTCCTGCTCTTGTGCAGGTAGAGCTGTCATCAGTGGAGAGTGGAGATGAGCTCAGAGCAGAAGGCAGTGACAGCTGACAGTGGGGTCCCATCATAACTCTGGGTTCTGCTGTAAATTCACAGGTGCTCCCCCCAGGGCCTGGCAGGGACCATGAGTCAGCGTTTACAGAGCAGACTCTGTCAGGGCCCAGCTTGACCCTCTTCTTCCACACTCTTCTCTGTGTTCCATACTGTTCTTGCTCAGTGCTGTTGGACTAGAGTGGATACTGTTCTTGTGTCAGGACCCGTGCTGCTGCTGCTGCTGAGTCGCTTCAGTCGTGTCCGACTCTGTGCACCCCAGAGAAGGCAGCCCACCAGGCTCCCCCATCCCTGGGATTCTCCAGGCAAGAACACTGGAGTGGGTTGCCATTTCCTTCTCCAATGTATGAAAGTGAAAGGTGAAAGTGAAGTCGCTCAGTGGTGTCTGACTCTTAGCGACCCCATGGACTGCAGCCCACCAGGCTCCTCTGTCCATGGGAGTTTCCAGGCAAGGGTACTGGACCCTTATTAATATTTAAATTCATGAATTCAGCCTCTGTTAATGTGGTTGTGGCTTCCCTGGTGGCTCAGTGGTAAAGAATCTGCCTGCTGATGCAGGATACAAGGGTTTGATCCCTGGGTTGGCAAGATCCCCTGGAAAAGGAAACGGCAACCCTCTCCAGTACTCTTGCCTGGGAAATCCCATGGACAGGGGAACCTGGCAGGATACAATCCACAGGGTCGCAAAAGAGTCAGACGTGACTTAGAAACTAAACGACAATAACAAGGTGGTTACTCTCAGGAACCAAGTGTTTATCAACTGGATTTGAGGTTTAGATGGTTCTTCAAATATATTCTGAAAGACACTGGCTGGTGGTCTGTTATATAACCCAGGAATGGTTTCTCTCTCTAAGAGGACTTCCCTGTGTCTTTTCATTGCCTGCCATCTTGCAATGGTTAGAGTGAAGATACTGTCTTCTTTTGGCAGAAAGAGTCCTTTCCAGATCAGAGTCCAGTGGGAACCAGGACCTCCATGACACAGCTCTATAACTCTTCCTGCTTAAGCTCGGAAACGTATTGGGTTGGCCAAAAGATTCATGAAAAGTTTGGAAAAATCCGAACAAATCTTTTGACTAACCCAGGATGTCCCCAGAGCAGAAGCCAAGGGGAGTTATCCTAACCACTGCAGACTCAATAAGGAGTGGGGCCTTCAGAACCTGCTTCAAGGAATACCTGAAGATTCACCACTTTACTCTGGTGCACTTCTGGGACTGAACACCAAATGATAATTGAGTTACTGTTACTGTTACTGTTAAGTCACTTCAGTCGTGTCCGACCTGTGTGACCCCATAGACGGCAGCCCACCAGGCTCCTCCGTCCATGGGATTTTCCAGGCAAGAGTACTGGAGTGGGGTGCCATTGCCTTCTCCGGATAATTGAGTAGGCCAACTCAAGTTATAAACTTAAGTTTTAAAAAGGAGTAAATGTTGAATTAATAGGTAACTTGGATTAGAAGTTCTACTGTTCTTGCACTGGCCTTCATTTTCCCTCTGACCGTGGGGTGTCATGGTCTGAGATGTTACTGAATAGGTGTCCCATACCACTAGTCTCTGGATCTAGACCCGAGCCAGCATGCCTAACTGCCAAGCAGAGCCTTCTCAGAATTCATACTCCAGTCTCTTCAACATGATAAAACCCTGCAGTAAGAAGAATGGAACCCCAGAGGAAGTCACTTGACTTTCAAAGTGTGGCTAAGGCAAGTTCCAGGCCAGAAAAAATAGGGTGTCTTCTACAGAGAGATAATGGATGAGGTCTCTGCATTTATCCTTCCTGTGTTCTAACTTGTAGAAATTCCTCTTTTTTTCTTCCTTCTGGGAGTTACTTAAATGAACTTCATTTTCCAAGTAGGCAGAGTCTGGCTGCCTCTTTTATTAGGCCAGATTATTTCATTGCCAGGACTCTGAATAGCCAGGGCAAAAGGTTAGCTTTCGCCTTCAGAGTCTTAGTAATGTGTTGGCAGCTGGCAGAGATGCTTCACATACATGGGGATCTCAAAGCATCATCTTGCGATGAATTCAGACAGTGGGTTAGTCGTCATTCTGGAGTGGCTGGAGCCTCCTTGCCTTACAAAGCTTCAGGTACATTGTCCATTATAGCTAGTGGCCTTCAGCTGAAGTCTGTCTAACCCCCGGGAGTCTGTGTGTGTGAGGAGCATTTAAAAAGCTCCCAGTAAGCTCCCTTAACTGCTATGGAAACCGGGACTCTCATTAGACTGGCTTCTGACTATTCTGTCTGAAGACACCAATCAGACCAACTCTTCTCTGCTGCTGAGAAACAGCTCTTGGTTTTGAGTCCTTTAGTCCATCCTTTCTCCTCCCTTGTCTTAGGTTAGGTAACATTTTCATTTATGAGGACTTGAGAACCATAGTTTAGGATGACAATACTGAATCATTACAAGACAACCACTGTCATGGGTAGACAGCCCTTCCAAAGAACCCAGGAAATGCTTTCACAATAATAATAACTAACATGCATCGAGCATAAATGCTCTATTGGAGTTATCTCATTTAATTCTCACAAGTCATACAAGTTGAGCTGTTGCCTGAGACCAAGAAAGATTGAGTAGCATTCCGACAATCACAATGCTAGTCACTGGAACTCTAACACCCAATTTCTTTTATTCTAGATTCTGCATTCTTTTAAAAAAAAAATTTTTTTTTTAATTTTGTATTGGGGTAAAGCCAATTAACAAACAAGTTAATTGTGATATAACTAAGAGTTGTGATAGCTTTAGGTGAACAAGGAAGAGATTCAGGCATACATATGCATGTATCCATTCTTCCCCCAAACTCCCCTCTCATACAGGCCTCAACACAACATTGAGCAGAGTCCCATGTGCTATACAGTAGGTTCTTGTTGGTTATCCATTTTAAATATAGCAGTGTGTCAATCCCAGATCCCTTCCCCCCATCCTTCCTGCCCTGGGCGACCATAAGTTGGTTCTCTACGTTTGTGAGTCTCTTCCTGTTTTGTAAGTAAGTTCATTTGCATCATTTATTTTCAGATTCCACATATAAGGGATGTCATGATATTTCTCCTTCTCTGTCTGACTTACTTCGCCCAGTGTGACACTCTCTAGGTCCATCCATGTTGCTGCAAATGGCATTATTTCATTCTTTTTAATGGCTGAGCAATATTCCATTGTATATATGTACCATGTCTTCTTTATCTATTCCTCTGTCATGGATATTTAGGTTGCTTCCATGTCTTAGCTATTGTAAACAGTGCTTCAGTGAGCATTGGGGGTGTATGTATCCCTTTGGATCATGTTTTTCTTTAGCTGTATGCCCAGGAGTAAGATTGTACAGTCATATGGTAGCTTAATTTTAGTTTTGGTTTTTTTTTTTTTTTAAGGAACTTCTACACTGTTCTCTGCTTCACTGATAGCTCATTTGGTAAAGAATTCTCCTGCAATGCAGGAGACCCCAGTTTGATTCCTGGGTCAAGAAGATCCACTGGAGAAGGGATAGGCTACCTACTCCATAATCTTGGGCTTCCCTTGTTGCTCAGCTGATAAATAATCTGCCTGCAATGCAGGAGACCTGGATTTGATCCCTGGGGTGGGAAGATCCCCTGAAGAAGGGAAAGGCTACCCTCTCCAGTATTCTGGCCTGGAGAATTCCATGGACTGTATAGTCCATGGGGTGACAAAGAGTTGGACACAAGTGAGCGACTTTCACTTTCACTTTCATACTGTTCTCCATAGTGGCTGTACCAATGAACATTCCCACCAACAGTGTAGGAGGGTTCCCTTCTCTCCACATCCCACCAGCATTTATTTTTTGTGGATTTTAAAAAAAATTATGGCCATTCTGGGTGATGTGAGGTGATAGCTCATTGTGGTTTGCATTTATATAATAATAAGCGATGTTAAACATCTTTTCCTGTGCCTCTTGGCCATCTGTATGTCTTTTTTTGAGAAACAAATTGGACCTACTTAAAAGTTTTTGTACAGCAAAGTAAACAATAAACAAAATGAAAAGACAATCCACATGTCGGGAGAAAATATTTGCAAACGATATGATTGACAAGGGATTAGTATCCAAAATTTACAAAGAACTCGTGATGCTTAAAACAAACAACACAGTTAAAAAATGGGCAGAACCTATATAGATCCTGAATTCTTGCTCTCATTTCTGGGAGATGGGCTGCTGCCACCATGAAATCTCTTTTATGGATAAGGGAACTCCGGGTAAATGACCAGGCTGACAGATAAGGTCAACCAGGTAGTGGTTCCCAATCTTAGTTGTTCATTAGAATCAACTGGAGAGTTAAAAACACAGCAACAACAAAATGTCCAGGCTGCATTCTTAACAAATCTGATTTGCATCTGGGAAGGGGCCCAATATTTGTATTTTTAGAAAGTTTCCCATGGCAGTATAAATAATGCAGTCAGATTTGAGAATCTCTGACAGATCCACCAACTCTCAGTGCAGAGTTTAACCAACCAAGAAGCTTCACTGATTTCACACCCCCACCAGTCCAGCTGGAACGTGCTGAGGGGGTGCAGTTAGGTCACCTGACATACCTCTGAGAGAGCTGACAGCATTTACTGCTCAGTGAGTGACAGTGGGGTGGAGATGGTTGTAACTGTCTTAGGGTCAGTGGTTTCTGAGCCTAGTCCAGATCTCACAGCCCAGGGACACAAAGAACCTCATCAGCCAGAGGCACCTGGAACAAGTGCCATCACTTCTGTCAAACACTAACTGCTTCAAGTCAGTCCTGGAAACACACACACACTCTCACATCCCAGCATCTTCACACCTACGTATGTGTCCAGGAAGTGGCCCCCTCAGCAACGTTCTGTGTGGATAAGCCATGATGACAGATAAGTGAGGCATCCTGGGGTTATCAGTGCAATTATCGCAATTTGCACTGTAGGTCTGAGTGTGCAGAGGTCCATGGCAGAACCTCCCAATACAGAGGAAACATAGAGAGGAATCTCTTACTACCCGCTTGCCTAATCATTTCCACTTAACACACAGTGAAAGCAGAACTTTGTGACACACACTTGCTCTGTCTGGGTGAAGGTTCTGCTTTTTCTGGAAGATCTTGGAAAAATAAAAAGCCCCAAAAACTTGGCCATGAGGGAGGGAGAGAGTCTCAACCTTTCATCCACTCAACAAGCACCCATAGTCAGTTTCCTCTCCTGTGTGCCAGTCGTCCGTGTGCCTGGCACTGTCCTTGGGACCAAGACCCAAGCACAAGTTAGAGATGTCTCTGCCCTGGAGTTACCAATGGTCTTGGGGAGAAAACAGGTGAAGAGGCAACCCCAAGCTAGCAATTAGGGTCCCTTTTTCTGGATACCAAAAAATTGTCCATTTTGTCAATGAGCACCCTGTTTCAGGAACCTTGTGGCAATGTTATATTCAGCCAGTATGCCAGAATGCTTACTGAACTCTATTTGACAGTTAACTATTGTCCTGACCACTTCCATAGCCCACCCACCGCCATCCCCTTGAGAGTACAACACTGAAAGGGTTAACTCCTGACACAAACGCTCTCCAGGACATTCTCCAGCTCCGGTCCCCACCAAGCCTCTTTATTGGTTACTGGGCCTAACCCATGGGAAGTCAACTGAAGGTACTTAAGAGAGCAGAGTAAGAGATAAGCCAAGGTATTTCTCTCCTTCCTCTCTGCCTCGGGCAATACCACAGGCTACAATCTATAACAGGGGAGGTGCCAGCGCCCACAGGACAAAGCTGCCACTTTCTACCAGGAGAACAGTCGCAAAGTTCTTGCAGTTCTAAGTCCCCTGCCTTGTCCTGTTTGGCTTTCTGCTGTTGGTAATCTTGGGGTGGTAATCTTGAGGGGGTAATCTTGAGGCTCCAGCCAGGAGCCTCACTGGCTGGCTCCTGCTGATTTTTCTGCATATCCATCATATGTCCAGTCAATTCCCTGAATAAAATTCCTTCTATTCCCTTCTGTGTGGTTTCTCTTTCCAGTTGGACTCTGACTGATACATTGACTAGCTGGGCTCTTCAGTGTTCCTTCCCCTCCCTAGTCCTCAGTTTCCTTGTTTCTAAATGAGACCGGAGGAAATACTTAGCAAGCTTTATTTCAGCCCTCTGGTTTCAATGTGGGGCCTTAGCAATGTGGGGCCCTGAAACCCTGGGGGACCTCCAAGACTGAAATGCCCTTTGCAGTTTAGAATGGTCTAGAAACAGGTACCTCATTTCCTTTTTCCTTAAATAGTTTTCATTTTGAACTGCAGCTTTAAATCTTTTCTCTGGAAACAAGGTGAAAATACTAAAGAATATATTTTGAATTACATCATTTTAAAAGCACTAGATTCATTGTCTCTTTCTTATGCATTTGGCATTTGGTATTTCCTTATCTTTTCTTTAAGTGCTGGAGGTTTAAATGGTTTTCCTCTGGTCTTAATACCTGTCATTTGGTGATGTGATATGCTGTGGTTATGTTTCCAAATTTCCTTTTTGCTTAAAAATGTTTCTTTTTTTTTTTTTCAATTTTAGATTTTGGCCATATAAGATATCATCTTTCTGGATTAAGAGATTCTCATCATTTAGTTTTGCCTCAAGTCCTCCTTTGTGTCCTAGATCATTTTAACTGCCTTTCTCTACCATCCTTGAAAATTCTTAGATGTCTTCTGAGGCTGCTGTACAGGTGAACACTCAGAAGATATGCATGGCCATGTGGTCTAGGTGGAAAGCACTTCTGCGGGTTTCCCATTTTCCTTCTCTAAACACTATGTTGTATGTGGCCCCTCACCTCTACATGGACCCTATTCCCCAGGCAAGGTCCACTAAGCCTGGAGTGGAACAGCCCCTGTGGTCCTTGTTGGACCCTCTTGAGCAATCTTGGTGGCAAGGCCTGTGGACTTCCTCAGCTGCCTTCCAAGTTTCTGGAGAGGCAAGACTGAAGCAACCAAAGAGCAAGAAGCACATGTTGTTCATAGCAGATCCCTATAGGGAGTGATTCAGCACGCAGTGATGCATCAGCTTCTTAGAACTGTATTCTGAGAGGAAGGCTGGAGGGCTGCACATGTGGCCTCATAGAAGCATCCCAAGGGCTTTGGAATCAAATATGGTTCTAATGAATACTCTACGTGAAAACTTCTGCAGTGATAATGGTTCATAGTAATTATTAAGCTCTGACTATGTGACGTGAACTGTGCAAAGTTTTCCACATATGTTATCTTATTTAATTTGAATGGTCATTGGCATTAATTTTATAGATGAGGAAATAGGCTGAGAACAATTAAGCAACTTGACCAATATCATATAACTAGAAAGTGCTCAAGGTAAGGTAAGGTAAGGTGAAGTCGCTCAGTCGTGTCCGACTCTTTGCGACCCCGTGGACTGTAGCCTACCAGGCTCCTCCGTCCATGGGATTCTCCAGGCAAGAATACTCGAATGGGTTGCCATTTCCTTCTCCAGGGGATCTTCCCGACCCAGGGATCGAACCCAGGTCTCCCGCATTGGAGGCAGACGCTTTAACCTCTGAGCCACCATTAATTAGGACTTAGTCATCATCAATCCAGACCCCTCCCCCGCCCCCAAGGCTGTAGTTTACCCATCCATCTCCCCTCCCCCGTCCCCTCACTTGCTCTGGTCATAGCCATGCTGTGGTCCACAGCATGTGTGCTCTTAGTCGAGTTTGTGCTTTGTCTTCATGTCTCATTAAATGGTACGGTGTGTCTGCTTTCATCACTGGTTTTGATTTCCTGGCTCATCCTGTTGCCTGCTTAGTGGTTGTCCATCCAGACCCCAGCTTCCCACCACTGCCCCGCCTCGCCCCCGAGGCTGTAGTTTACCCATCCATCTCCCCTCCCCCCTCCCCTCACTTGCTCTGGTCATAGCCATGCTGTGGTCCACAGCATGTGTGCTCTTAGTCGAGTTTGTGCTTTGTCTTCATGTCTCATTAAATGGTGTTTTTCCCCCATAGCAGTAAGTTGAATTGGGGTATCACTATGCAGTTACAGGAGAAGGCAATGGCAACTCACTCCAGTACTCTTGCCTGGAAAATCCCATGGATGGAGGAACCTGGGTGGCTGCAGTCCACGGGGTCGCACAGAGTCGGACATGACTGAAGTGACTTAGCAGTAGCAGAAAGTGATGAGGCAGGAAATCCCCCAAGTCTATCTGCTTTGGCTGTCTCTCTGCCACAATGCAAGTGAATTACATTTTCCAAGCATCACCTTGTTATCTTATCTTTCATATTAGGATATTAATATGACTATCTTACAGTATTATTTCACATTCCCACCCCCTTCCTCTCCCCTTTCACATTTATTGAGTTTCTATTTTACCTATGCATCAAGTTACAACTGGGTAACAAGAAGATTCACTAGCCAAAAACCTGAAAAACAAACAAAATCAGTATCGCTTCAAATAATTCAATAAGTGTGCAAAATTTCCTGGCTGGGCGGAAACTGTTTTGGAAGTCTGTCTTAGGTGGTATGTGGGCCTGGGCTCAAACAGGTCCTCAAAATACACATAAAGAATTAAAAACAGGTTCATATGGTAGATCTATTGTTAGTTTTTTAAGGAACCTCCATACTGTTCTCCATAGTGGCTGTACTAATTTACATCTCTACCAACAGTGTAGGAGGGTTCCCTTTTCTCCTCACCTTCTCCAGAGTGTATTTTTTGCAGTCTTCTTGATGACGGCCATTCTGAGCAGTGTAAGATGATACTTCAGTGTAGTTTTGATTTGCATTTCTCTAATAATCAATGATGTTGAGCAATTTTTCATGTGCTTTTTGACCATCGTGTGCTATTCCTTCTTTGGAGAAATGTCTATTTAGATCTTCCCCCATTTTTTTGATTGGGTTGTTTTTCTTTCATTTTGAGTTGTATGAGCTATTTGTGTATTTCTGAGATTAATTTCTTGTCTGTCACTTCATTTGCAAATATTTTCTCCCATTCTGTAGGCAGTCTTTCTGTTTAGGTGATGGTTTCCTGTGTTGTGCAAAAGCTTTGAAGTTTACATAGGTCCCATTTGCTTACATTTGTTTTTATTTTCATTACTCTAGGAGGAAGATCAAAAAAGATCTTGCTGCAATTGATGTCAGAGAGTTATGCCTATGTTTTCCTCTTCACTTGTGTCTCTTGTATATATGTACTTATAAGTGGTACATATATACAATGGAATATTACTTAGCCATAAAAAAAACACAAAATAATGTCATTTGCAGCAACATGGATGGCCCTAGAGATTGTCATACTGAATGAGGTAAGTCAGACAGAGAAAGACAAATATATGGCAGCACTTACATGTGGAATCTAAAAAAATGGTACTAACGAACTTATATACAAAACAGAAATAGAGTCACAGATGTAGAAAACAAATTTACGATTACCAGTGGGGGAAGCCGGGGTGGGTGGAAGGGATAAATTGGGAGACTGGAACTGATTTATACATACTACTATATATAACATAAACTAGTAAAGACCTACCATATAGCACAGGGAACACTTCTTAATACTCTGTAATGACCTGTATGGGAAAAGAATCTAGAAGAGTTGATATATGGATATGTATGACTGATACACTTTGCTGTACAGGAGAAACTAAGGCAACACTGTAAATCAACAATATTCTAATAAAAAAAAATTAAAGAATTCAAAACATTGTAAAACAATGGAGGTGGAAACAATGGAAACAGTGTCCCCTTCTCAGACACACATTGTTTGCACCAATGGAATAGGAGAGAAGCTTCAGGAAGGGGTCCTGGTCAGCAACTCACAGCAACTCACAAGTGAAGGCATCTTGTCTGTGTCTTATTCAATCCAAAGCTTGATGGAGAAATAGTTAGGAGCAGGTCCTGAGGAAGAGCCTGGCACCAGTAAGTTATTTGGAGGTGGTTGGGACCAGGCCAACTGTAGCAAGACAATCCTCCCTTTCCAGTTGAGGATTTATCACTCAAGATCTTAAGAGTTCAGGGGCATGCTGAGGGGCCTTGAGGGAGAGACGGATGTGAGGCTGGGCAGAGTTTGTTAGCAGTATTTTCAAGGCTATCATTTGACTCACTCTCACTTGGACATAAGTGCATCTCCTGGTTGTCTATGCAGAGGAAACCTTTAGATATGTAAAACCAAACTTGCTTATTAGTAGGGGGAAAACCCACTGAGGAAAGAGATATAACCTGAATGAGGGAACTTGAAACAGAAGGTGACAAGGGGGGGTTAATGGATCCAATGGGAGATGAGCCTGACTGTGACTGGGGCTACAGCAGAGGCCAATGAAACATTTCTGTACTCAACTCTCTAGGCTTTGCTGCTTTATCTAATTATCTGGGTGATGTTCCACTATTCTGCAGGAGAATGAGGGACATCTAGTTGCTTTCAGGATAGATGTGTCCCAGTGGGAGGTCACAGCTCTAGAACACAGACTGTAAATCCCTCTAAGCCCAAACCAGAGAAAAAGCATATTCAGCTTCTCTTTTCTGATCTTTGGAGATGGAGGTCTTCAAAGGGAAAGGGCAATCAATTCACAGCTTTGGGAGCACAGTCAATGATATACTAACATGTGATGGTTTGACATTCATCTTATGGTGAACAGCATCACCACTTGGATTTCTTAAGCATTTTGTCTTACTTGCTTTGCATCCAGCTCATAGAAGACAGAAACTGGAAGGAGAAGGCTTTTAAAAACAACCACGACCACCACCACAGCAAAAACTGAATAGGCTCTAGAAAGAATAGAAGCTAGGAAAAACAACATTTTAGGCAGGCTTTAACAATGTTTAGGCTATTGTCCACCAGTCTTCAGAGTAAACCCACCTTTCCACAACAGAAAATGGGAGTCTTTGGGAGAGCAGGGGGGCTGAGAAAAGTGGGGACTCATAGAAGCAGAGATGAGAAGCATTATTTAGGGAAATATTCCTAGATTAGCAAACACATTCATATTCAAACTAGGTCCCCTACATGCCTCCTTCTCTGAGGAGACTTCCTGATGTCTCTGGGGTCACTACTGCTTTCTTTAAAGGCCCTTAGCCCTCTCTCCAGTCCTCCATTCTATACTGAATTGAAGCAGCTGATTCCAACCTCTGTCCTCATCTTTAGAGTCTGAACTTTCCAAGAACAGAGAAACACACTCTCCATGTGCCTGTGCCCATCACTGTGCCTGACACTAAGAAGAGCTCCCAGGTTGCCTGCTGGGTGTGCTCTTGCCGTGTGCAAATGACAAGACTATAGTGTGTCAGTATGGAACAGGAAGGGTCACTGTCCTAGCTAAGTGAATGCTCTCACCCAGTGAGAGTGTCACCCACTCTCACTCCATTTTCTCTGGAGTTCTTATCTCTGTGGCTTTTTAACTTCTTCATTAACACAAACTACAGGTGTCCAACATCATTTTTACATTTTAAGGATCAACACAAAGGTATTAGAAAGTGTGCTTAAAGCCTGAGGGCTGTTTTCATCCTGCTGCTGCTAAGTCACTTCAGTCGTGTCCAACTCTGTGCGACCCCACAGACGGCAGCCCACCAGGCTCCCCCATCCCTGGGATTCTCTAGGCAAGAATACTGGAGTGGGTTGCCATTTCCTTCTCCAATGCATGAAAGGGAAAAAGTCAAAGTGAAGTCGCTCAGTCGTGTCTGACTCTTAGTGACCCCATGACTGCAGCCTACCAGGCTCCTCCATCCATGGGATTTTCCAGGCAAGAGTGCTGGAGTGGGGTGCCATTGCCTTCTCCCAGTTGCACAGAAAAAAAATGGATTGTTTAGAATAACATGGCGCTTGGGTGTGAGAGGTTTTAAAAGAAAGCGTCTGAAATTCATGCTACCCCACCCATTGGGGTTGTAAACTAGGGCTTGTTCTTGCCCTTCTAGTGCTTTGACTACACTGGTCAACTCGATATTAAGAAAAGGGAAAGAATTTTTGTCCATATCTGGTTGATGACGTACCCATTAGTCATCTCATCTCTCTACATCTACTCAGAAACAGTAAATGTGTTGTGTCACACAAGGTCCCCGGGAACCTTGGCAGGGCAACCGTTTAGTGTTAGCTGGCCTGAGTCAGGGTGTGAATCCTGGATAAACTCCATGAAACTCCATGGCTGCTAAGAGACATAGTATCTTTAAATGTCCATTACAATTTCCCTCAACAGAGCTCAAATATCATTTGTTGTTTGAGCTTTAAAAGTTGCATTATATGCTAGATTTAACACGATGTGGATGAAAATCTTGATTTCATCATTTACCAGCTGGAGAACAACAGTCTGGTTCCAAA
The DNA here is from genome assembly GCA_006408695.1 of Aepyceros melampus. Classification (NCBI taxonomy): domain Eukaryota; kingdom Metazoa; phylum Chordata; class Mammalia; order Artiodactyla; family Bovidae; genus Aepyceros; species Aepyceros melampus. The sequence continues at coordinate 25,586 of SJXQ01006317.1, read as the reverse complement.
CAGGAAAAGGAGTACGTCAAGGCTGTATATTGTCACTCTGCTTATTTAACTTATATGCAGAGTACATCATGAGAAACGCTGGGCTGAAAGAAGCACAAGCTGGAATCAAGATTGCCAGGAGAAATATCAATAACCTCAGATATGCAGATGACACCACCCTTATGCCAGAAGTGAAGAGGAACTAAAAAGCCTCTTGATGAAAGTGAAAGTGGAGGGCGAAAAAGTTGGCTTAAAGCTCAACATTCAGAAAACAAAGATCATGGCATCCGGTCCCATCACTTCATGGGAAATAGATTGGGAAACAGTGGAAACAGTGTCAGGCTTTATTTTTTTGAGCTCCAAAATCACTGCAGAAGGTGACTGCAGCCATGAAATTAAAAGACGCTTACTCCTTGGAAGAAAAGTTATGACCAACTTAGATAGCATATTCAAAGGCAGAGACATTACTTTGCCATCAAAGGTCCGTCTAGTCAAGGCTAAGGTTTTTCCTGTGGTCATGTATGGATGTGAGAGTTGGACTGTGAAGAAAGCTGAGTGCCGAAGAATTGATGGTTTTGAACTGTGGTGCTGGAGAAGACTCTTGAGAGTCCCTTGGATTGCAAGGAGATCCAACCAGTACATTCTGAAGGAGATCAGCCCTGGGATTTCTCTGGAGGGAATGATGCTAAAGCGAAACTGCAGTACTTTGGCCACCTCATGCGAAGAGTTGACTCATTGGAAAAGACCCTGATACTGGGAGGGACTGGGGGCAGGAGGAGAAGGGGACGACAGAGGATGAGATGGCTGGATGGCATCATGGACTCAATGGAGGTGAGTCTGAGTGAACTCCGGGAGCTAGTGATGGACAGGGAGGCCTGGCATGCTGCGATTCATGGGGTGGCAAAGAATTGGACACGACTGAGCGACAGAACTGAACCGAACTGAATGATGCTATGTTACTTCTCTCAGCTTCATTTTTCTTTCTCTGCTAACAAGAAGTGGTGATAGAAAACAGTTTCATAAACTGCAAAACACTCTACCTGTATTAATTTGAACTACTTACTTCACATCAGATGTGAGAACGTATGTGAAAGAGACTGAACACAAAAAAGACATCAGAATATAAATGATTATCACAGGAGTTCCTGTGCCTCTTTGATTATATATTATTTTTTACTATGTTGGAAGTAGATACTAAAATCTATGTGAAGTGAATGTGAAGTTATCTGACAATCAAAACTCATATTTAGCTCTTAAAAATGAATTTGGGGATAGTATATAAAATTATTAACAATGGTTTATTTATAGTATCATGTAATATTATAATAAATATTATTAAAGACCCAGATATCCTAGTTCATTTTAAGTGTGATTTAATTCACAAAATGTTCTAGTCCAATTTGTTAAGGTAAAGTATTGCACATCATGCGTATGCTAAACTTTCTGGTGAGGACTGGCAATTGAGACTTAAAACTTCCTTCAGACAAGAAGGAATTGGACAATACTTTGGCCGCCAGATGTGAAGAATTGACTCATTGGAAAAGATCTTGATGCTGAGAAAGACTGAAGGCAGGAGAAGGGGATGACAGAGGATGAGATGGCTTGATGGCATCACTGATTCAATGGACATGAGTTTGAGCAAACTCCGGGAGTTGGTGAGGGACAGGGAAGCCTGGTGTGCCGCAGTCCATGGAGTTGCAAAGAGTCAGACATGCTGAGCAACTGAACAAAAACAACAAATAAGGAATTGCAATTGACCCCTCCATGGTCTGTAAATTGATGCTTCCAGTATGTACATGTTGACAGTAACAGTGGAGCCTGGCCATGGGTGTGTGTAACTATATGCTGTGGGTAAGTAGAAAAATCCCTTCCCTTAGGGTTCCTTTCTCACTGAGCCCTCATTGGATTCATCTCTGGGCTGTGCTCCTCACCTAGTGGTCCTCAGCTCTGCCCCTGGGTGCTTTTGTTTTGGTTCCTGCTGGGCATGGTAATGACACACTTTTTGAATCCATGCTTTAGTGAATTCTTGCAGTATTCTTCTTTTTCCTGTCTGAGCCTTCCTGACTTTAAATAACAAAACAGCAGCTGCCTGGAATCCAAGTGCTTGGATTTTGGGATTAGACAAGCATGGCTAAAATCCTGACACTGACAATGGCCAATTATTCACCCTGGGACCCTGGGCAAGATTACTTCAACATTCAATGACCTGATTTTGCTCATCTGTAAATGAGGATAAGAGCATCTAACATGTAATTTTTTATATTAAAAAGATAAGAGCTTTTAGTATGGTGCATAAGGGAAAGCTCTCAGAAAGTTATAGAGTATCATTGGTGCTTCTGAAGTTTGATGGGCCATAATAAAGAGGAAAGAGTTTGTTCATTTTTGTTCCCAAGGGATAAACTGAACCAATAAATGAGAGTGAGAGAGAGAGCTAGTTGGGTTCAACAGGAGAAAGAAATTCGGAACCATTTCCGTGGCCCCCCAGAACAGGATAGATTGCTGCTGGGTCCTGGAGTCTTGAAGGGCTCAAACAGGAGACAGGTGCCAACATCTCAGGGATGCTGGAGACAATATTTTGTTGGTGAGGTGGCAATGGTGGTGGGGAGACTGGTAGCAGTGAGCTCTCCGATTCTCTGTAAGATTTAATGAAATTTTACCAAGATATAGAATTCCTATGCTTTGTTTTCCTGAATATTAAAACATATATAATGTCATTTGCTAATCTCATCAAATGGATGCTCTTTATTTAAATGTGCAAAGAGATGGAATTTGAAACTATGCTATATAAATAAACATTATCTTTGAATATTGCAAATATATTAATATAGAGCAAATATTATTTTCAACTTTCTGTAACAGCTTTGTAGGAGCTATGTAGGAGACGAATCTCTAAAAATATCCTTCAATTCTTTAAAGTTTTTTTTTTTTTTTTTAATAATATGACCATCTCAGAAACATGAGAGAATTACCCTTTGTGAGTTATATGGGGCAAATCCTTCAGAAATCCTGATTTATAATAGTACATTAGGAAAAATGGAAAAACTCCCATTTGGGGGGTCTATATGCCATATGTGATTCTAACATCTCCCTATGAGGTAGATATTTTTAGTACTCCCATTTTACAGAGGAGAAAACTGAGGTTTGGAGAGATCTAGAAATTTGTTCAAGGACACCCAGCTAAACGTGGAACTGTCTGACTCCCAGCCCCTGCTTTTTCCACTGTGTCATACTTCTTCTCGACCACTTCCTGTCGTGCCTGAACAAACACAGTTTAGGTCAAACGTCCAAACAACGATGACGTGCCCCCGTCACGCCTTCCAATTACACCCTATAATTTCCCAAGTCTGAGCTGGAAATCCTTTGGCTCTGTGTTCTTGTCTGGCCTGCCCAGGAAAATGTTTATTTTGAGATATACCTCTCTCAGAATGGCTGGATGTTTTTGATGGTCATTCATACGTGGACTGTGTTGAACTGGAGGTACAAGAGTAGCTACTTTTTCTCACAACTGAGACTGTCCCTTCGTCCCCTGCTCCTAATTTGGGTTATGTTTCAAGGAGGGTGTTAAGGTTATTAGTGGGTCCATAGAGACTATAAATAGAACCCTGGGCTTTAGCCAACTCATCGTGTTTATGGGTTGCGTTGCAACCGTTGTTGGTAATTATAGACGCGTGGGTGAGGATGGGTACTGATGAATAGTTCCTCCTCTTAGTTTCCTCTTTGCACAAGCCCAACACTGAGAGTGTCCAAACTCACGGTCTATCATAAGGTCCCTCATGTCTAGCCACTACTATATTTCCTGGCTAACTGAAGTAACCAGGGAGGATGAAAGATTTTAAGGTATTCCATATTACCAGCCAAGCTACAATCTGTGTAGTCAATGCCTTCTTTAAGAGAAATAATGTTACTTCAAGCGCAGGTGGTAAAGAATCTGCCTGCAATGCAGGAGACCTGGGTTTGATCCCTGGGTTGGGAAGATCCCCTGAAGAAGGGAATGGCAACTCACTCCAGTATTCTTGCCTGGAGAATTCCATGGTCAGATCATGGGGTTGCAAAGAGTCGGACATGACTGAGCAACTAACACTTTAAATTTCAAAAGAAAGTTGCTTCTCATCCTACCTGTAGACACCGTACCTACAAGAAAGATTTCCTCCTCTTTGTGATGACAGAGCATTTCCCACAGTCTTTGCAGATAAATGTGTGGAGAGGATTCATGGGTCTAGTTGAAATGAAGATCCCCAGGAGAACTCAGTGAAACAAGACATACGCTGCGTCCAGGAAATTGTTGTAGTCTGTAATATAAGCTTTTTTCAATACTCCACATATAAAAGAGGGCAGTAAAGGGAGGTGGGGAGTGGTCACCTTTTCCAGCTTTTCTCTTTACTCTCTCATGTGTCAAGGGGACATGTTGGTCACAGACCAAGGATGCTCCCTGAGCTGACCACGCAGCTACCAGAACAGTCAGACACATTTGATTATAACCAGTCAACTGAACTTAGACTGTGTGAAAGAATGGGGTATAAATAGCTGAGAGAAATAAAAGAAAAACTGCTGTCATCTTCAAGATGGAAGACATTCTTTCCCACTCACCAATCTCAGTCCATGCCTTTGGGTAACAGCAGCAGAAAATCAACTAGTAGGAAAGAGAAAATGGGGCCACCTAGGGGGGATCCATTCAATTCGTGTTATATGCCCTTGCCTTGTCCTACCTTTGCCATGGCTTGTCTAGTTGATGTACTCTGATGCAGGCTAAGTAGGTAGTTCTCAAGCTGCCTAGAGGATCGGCCAGGGTTGGTATAACATGGTGTCGGAAGCCAAGAGGAATACCCATTTAGTATCCAGGGACAAGATACTGGGCTCATTTAAGTATGTGACAGTTCATTTAAGCAAAAGGTAAGGAGTAAAAGAAGCCATTCACAAAGGATGACATATTGTGTAATTCCATTTATACAAAATGTCTAGAACAGGCAAATCTATTGAGGCAGAAATGGCAACCCACTCCAGTATTCTTGCCTGGAAAATTCCACAGATGGAAGAGCCTGATAGGCTACAGTCCATGGGATCGCAAAGAATCGGACACAACTGAGCAACTTCACTCACTTGATAGAAACAGAAGGGGCTTCCCTGGTGAGTCAGACAGTAAAGAATCTGCCTGCAATGCAGGAGACCCAAGTTCAATCACTAGGTCAGGAAGGTGCCCCGGAGAAGGTAATGGCAAACTACTCGAGTATTCTTGCCTAGAGAATCCCTAGGACAGAGAAGCCTGGTGGCTTACAGTCCATGGGGTCACAAAGAGTCAGACATGACTGAGCAAAAGGTGCCTAGGGCTGAAAGACATGGGAGGTTTGAGGGTGATGGCTAAGGAGTAAGGCATTTATTTTTTCAAGTGGTTAAAATGTTCTAAAATTGATTGTGGTGATGAATGTACAACTCTGTAAATAAGCTAAAAGTCACTGAAGAGCATTCATTAATTGGGTAAATTGTTTGATATGAGAATTATATCTCAATGAAGCTGTTAAGGGGAGCTAAGCTGTGGAATACCACAAACACTGAGTAAGGAATAGTGAGGTGAAGAATGCTATCCAGAGATGGTCTGCTGGGTGGTCCTAGGAGGGAGGTCAGAGGTATTACACAGTTCTAGCTACAGCTCAAACATTAATATTTTGAAAAGGGCTGTGATGGCTTCTCTCCTCATGTAAAAGACCACTGGAGATCATGTCATGATTATTATAACCTACTTCTCCCATTCCAGTGGGATGAATCTGTCTAAAGTTGACCCTGGTGAATCTTGGTCCTTGGTTTATACTATGAGAAATTGACTCTTCATTTCTCAAAGCCTAGTTAGAAAGTTAGTTTGTGCACTACGATCCTTGGAGGTTAACTGCTCTTCCAAGTGTCAGTATTTTTCGATGGTTGCATTTTTTTTTCAGGGCTCATTCAGAGAGTCCCAGAATTGGCCAGTCATTGGAGTAGGAAGGTGGTTTTAGTTATCTTTGAGGATAAAACCAAATTACTCCAGTATGTCTATAACAAATAATGAATGAGGAGCCATTTGTACAAGGTCCAGTCCTCAATACAGTGATATGAGACAGTTAATCCAGTATTTAGATGCCCTGATCCTTCTACAGCTCTCCAATCTCATCTCCCATTGTCTGTCTTACAGAGATTCAGAACTGTGGCCCAAATGCATGCCTGCATTTTTGCTCATGCTAATCCTATTATCCAAAATATCCTTTTTCCTTTTCCGCATTTGGCTGCTTCTGACCTGGCCGTCAGGAATCTTCCAGGAAGATGTCCCTAAATCCTCAGAATGATCTGGGTGTCCTTTCTACAGTCCCACAGCACCCTGTTGATACTTCATCAACACATTTGCTGCATTGTAATGGGATTATTTATTCATCTGTGTCCCTACTGGTCTGGAGTCTCCTGAAGCTCATCAGTATATCTCTTTGTCCTCAGCTTGGCTAGTTTCCAACACCTAATACGTTCTTAATAAATGTGTGCTGAACCCCTTTGTTTCAAAGGGGCTAGGCAGCAGTCACGTAGGAAGTTTGACCAAAGAGATTTGGCACCATTCCTCTTAACCCCAAATATCATTCTAATAATCAGGTCCATTCAAAAGATCACGGAGTGGCAGGTTGTTCTTAGAGTTCTCAAAACCTAGCACATGGCCAAGCATACATATTAGGCACTCCTTAAATGTCTGCTGAACCAATCAATGTTTATAGTCATATTGGCTGTAGTATGCTAACTGTCTTACTGACCACAGTTCCCATACCTTAGACAATCCTACCCCAAATTATTTACTCACATGCTAAGTTCATATGTCATTCATTATTTGACAAAAGAACACTATGAGTTTCCCACAATGGAGCTGAACAGCTCTTCACTTTTGATAAAAGCACCATCTTGGTAATGGAAGATTCATGTAATTGTCTGAATATTCAAATATTGATTTATAAAAGTGAATGGGGAAAAAAAGTGAATGGGAAACAGAAAAAGAAAAGTGCTCATGTTAGTAAAAATATGCAGAGAGGTCTCACTAACTAAATAAAATTAAGACAAAAATAGAAATAATTAGGTGTGCTAAAAGTGGCCAGTCTTCAGCCGTGATTGGATGCTCAACAGAAGAGATGTTGATTGCATGTTCAATTATGAATAAAAAGAACAAATTAAAGAGCGTGGGTAAAATTCTGGGACCGTAGTATCAAATATAGTGTCCAAAAGACAAAGAGTAGTTAACATATTTATAATTATTTTTTAAATCTCTGGAAGTCCTCTTACCTCTTAACTAAACCAAACAGCGTCTATGTCTTTTGCTTGATATCTGTATCATTGATTTTCATGTTTTTCATGAATACACTACATATCAAGGCAGGAAGTGACATGTCATATTGGAGATTCTTGAAGCCTTTTCCAATCACGAAATTCTTTGGGAGGCGTAACACTTTAAAAGGACATAATAGCCAACTGAGGACAAAATTCAAAGATTATATCCTAGCTGTGGCTTTATTGCTAAGTTATTAAAAGCACAGACATAAGAGTCAGATACAACTAAATCACCTAACAGTGTGTCTCTATCAGTTACTTAATCCTTCAAACTTCAGTTTCTTTATCCAAAATGAGGATGATAAGAGTACTCAGCCTGTAGGGTAGCTGCAATATTCAAATGAAGATATTCAGTGTGCTTAGTCCAGTGGCGGGTACCTACTCTGAGCTTCTAACATAAAAGTTGTTGCCTAGGAGAGAAGAAGGATGCTGGAAGAAGTGACAGGATAGGCTAAGCTTGGCCTGCTTCACAAGTTGTCTAGGACCCCACTGGATCTTCCTACTGAAAATTCAACACAGAACATTACAACTTCTATTTCTACTCCTGATCTACCCACCGGGCCATTCTGGCTTCTGCTGGAGTGAGTGGGAGTGTGCTACTTCTTTACCTTATGACTCCTTCCATATTAGAGAAGTTGGAAACCCTGACAGTTTGTTCCACCCGTTACTTTTTTTGTTTCACCACCTCTACATTCAGGAAGGTGTGTCTCTGATACTGTTGTCACATCTGCATTTTGATGTTTCAGTTGTCTGAGGCTCCCAGCTCTTTGAAACAGGTAAAGATCACAACTCTACAATTATAGAATCAAAAGCGGCTCAGTTTAGGACATGCTGTTAAAAACAACACAGCGGCAGGCTGACCCTGTGTGATGGGTACTGGGCACCACAACCTCCTGAAACACATGGTCACCACCAGGGCTTCTGTGCTTGCTCCCCTGACATGGCTTGGACTGTAACCTCACTTCCATTTGGACAGCATTCTTGCCTACATTCTTCTTTAACAGTTTACAAGGGTTTAATGACATTACTTATTGCTGTTTAACATTTATTATTTTAGCCTTGCTTATTAAAACATTTTGAGAAAGTCTTGTACTTCTAATATTGTACCAAGAACTCAAACACCCTTGAGGAGCAAGCAAGCCTAGGTACAGCAGAGAGAGAACCAGAAGTTGGGGGTAGGTGGTAGCAAAAATCTCAGAGGAAAGGGAAGAATGAGATAAAAGAAAAACTATGACTATCATGTCAAAGTACCCAACACAGAGCCTAGAAATAGTGGGAAGTGTTTTCCATAGTTGAAGAGTCTGCAACCTTTCTTGTATAATGAGGCTGCCCTAGCATTTTGCTTGTGAAATGACTTCCAGGCAAAATCAGTAGTCATATCAAAATTACTAGTCCTAAATACTGACATTTTGCTGAAGCTCTCTTCTTTCATAGGTAATCTTTCTGAATGCATTGTCAACATGCACAGTATCCATTTCCTTACACTCATATTCTCCCCACCTCCTCTAACCTGACTTCATACCCTCACTCCTCTGTAGCCCCCAGTTGCTGCTCTCCTTCAGAGACAATGGGTGCCTTTATTCTGTGGGTGAGTCTTGGCCTCACTGGCCTTCCTGCAGTATGTGACACAGTCAATTAGGATGATCTGGGAGTCCTTCCTATGGTCCACAGCAGCCTGTTTGTGTGTGCATACTAAGTCACCTCAGTCGTGTATAACTCTTTGTGACCCTATGGACTGTAGCCCACCAGGCTCCTCTGTCCATGGGATTCTCCAGGCAAGAATACCAGAGTGGGTTGCCATGCCTTCCTCCAGGGGAATCTTCCCGACCTAGGGATCAAACTTGCACCTCTTACTGTTTCCTGCATTAGCAGGCTGCTTCTTTACCACTAGCACCACCTGAGAAGCCCCATAGCTCATGGTCTCATAGCACCCTGTTTATACTCTTTCAACACATTTACTATGATGTAATGGGATTATCTTGCTTTTCCCACGATCCAGCTGATGTTGGCAATTTGATCTCTGGTTCCTCTGCCTTTTCTAAAACCAGCTTGAACATCAGGGAGTTCACGGTTCACGTATTGCTGAAGTCTGGCTTGGAGAATTTTGAGCATTACTTTACTAGCATGTGAGATGAGTGAAATTGTGCGGTAGTTTGAGCATTCTTTGGCATTGCCTTTCTCTTGAGAAATCTGTATGCAGGTCAGGAAGCAACAGTTAGAACTGCACATGGAACAACAGACTGGTTCCAAATAGGAAAAGGAGTACGTCAAGGCTGTATATTGTCACCCTACTTATTTAACTTCTATGCAGAGTACATCATGAGAAATGCTGGACTGGAAGAAACACAAGCTGGAATCAAGATTGCCAGGAGAAATATCAATAACCTCAGATATGCAGATGACACCACCCTTATGGCAGAAAGTGAAGAGGAGCTAAAAAGCCTCTTGTTGAAAGTGAAAGAGGAGAGTGGAAAAGTTGGCTTAAAGCTCAACATTCAGAAAACGAAGATCATGGCATTTGGCCCCAACACTTGATGGGAAATAGATGGGGAAACAGTAGAAACGTGTCAGACTTTATTTTTGGGGGCTCCAAAATCACTGCAGATGGTGATTGCAGCCATGAAATTAAAAGACGCTTACTCCTTGGAAGAAAACTTATGACCAACCTAGATAGTATATTCAAAAGCAGAGACATTACTTTGCAGACTAAGGTCTGTCTAGTCAAGGCTATGGTTTTTCCTGTGGTCATGTATGGATGTGAGAGTTGGACTGTGAAGAAAGCTGAGCATCGAAGAATTGACGCTTTTGAACTGTGGTGTTGGAGAAGACTCTTGAGAGTCCCTTGGACTGCAAGGAGATCCAACCAGTCCATTCTGAAGGAGATCAACCCTGGGATTTCTTTGGAAGGAATGATGCTAAAGCTGAACCTCTAGTACTTTGGCCACCTCATGCGAAGAGTTGACTCATTGGAAAAGACCTTGATGCTGGGAGGGATTGGGGGCAGGAGGAGAAGGGGACGACCGAGGATGAGATGGCTGGATGGCATCATGGACTCAATGGACGTGAGTCTGAGTGAACTCCGGGAGTTGGTGATGGACAGGGAGGCCTGGCGTGCTGCAATTCATGGGGTCGCAAAGAGTCGGACACAACTGAGCGACTGAACTGAACTGAACTGAACTGAATGGGATTATCTATTAATCTGTGTCCCTCCTGGTCTGGAGGCTCCCTAGGGCCAGTGCTATAGCTCTTTGTCCTCAGCTGGGGTAGTTCCTAGCACCAAATCTATTCTTAATAAATGTGTGCTGAACCCCTTTGTTCAAAAAGGCTAGAGAGCAGTCCCCTAGGAACTTCAGCCAAAGAGATTGTGGCACCATTTCATCTTGAAACCCTCTGCCTGTCTTGCCATAGTTTCCCTTTCTTCTCCTTCAGTTTCCCTTTCTGGCTCCTCCTTCTTTGCTCGCTACTTTTGGTTGATGAGTTGAAGGAACTTTCCCTGGTTCTCTGTCCTCACAGGAGATAGCTATCCCCTGCCATGATTTTAACTACCACCAACATGCAAACGACTTTCATATTTTCAAGCCCACATACTGACTGCACGATGGGCATCTCCACTTGGATATCCCACAGGCATCTCAAATTCAACACGCATACAACTGAATTCATTCTCTCTCACACTCCCTGCTCTCCACATCACCTATAGTCACTCAAACTAGAACTCTGGGTGTCATCTCAGGTTTCTCATTTTCCTTTAACTTCCACTTCCTTCCCTGCTACATGTCCACCGAGTCTTGGAAATTATATCTTTCAAAACCTCTAATCCACACACCCACTACCTTAAGTTGCAATTCTCACATTTTTCTCGAATTCTTTTTACAGCCTCTCAATGAGTTTTCCTGCCTCCTGTCTTGCCATCTTCAGACCCATTCTCCCCACAAATACCCAAGTGATCTTTCCAAAATGAAACTCTGGTAAGTCCCTACCTTCCTTAAAGCCTAGCCATCAACTTCCCATTGCTTATACAGTGGAATAAAAACCCATTTTCAGAGCCTACCAGGGGTTCTTTGATTTGACTACTATATTTTATTACTACTATTCTCCCTCTCTCTCTCCAACTTATATTAGAACTTAGAACTAGAAATTCTCCCAAAGACCATGCTGTTCCATATGTTTCCATATATTTTTGTAAATGCTAAAGAATTTTTTTCTTTTGTCTTTGCATCTCATTCTCACCTAGAACAGTGTCTACTTATTAACAAAGGGCTGGTCCAAGTGTTATCTCTTTTAGCATTCTCTAACTTTCCCTCTCCGTCTCCTTGGGGAGCTGACTACTTTCTCTGATCTGCCACAGGATATCTCTGTCAGGTATCTACCACACTTATTTACATGTCTGTCTTGCTGCTAGACTGAAAAAGTTCCGGGTGAGGAATGACATCTTATTAGTCTTTACTCTCACTCCTGTGCGCAGGGCCTGCCATAAAATACGCACAGATTCCGTGTTTGATTAGTAAGAGAAGACAGCACCTCATCATCCTTCATATCAACTGGAATTGAAAATCCAAGAAGCCACTTTTGAGAGCGTCAGTCAGTTTCAGTCTCAGCTGCTCAGTCGAGCCGCTTCGAGCAGCTTCCTGAGCCCTCCACCAGTACAGAAAGTATCCAACCTGCCAGGAGGTGTGCGCTGCATTCACTGATCCTGCTGATTGGATGGCCTTTTCCTCCCTTCGCCCCAGCCTCACACCCCACAAACTGTGCATCTTAAAGGTCATGGTCATAAACAGTTTTTATCAATCAAAGCATCAGTAGAGAAAAAAAATCCCACTCTAGGATATGGTGAGACAGTTGGTTTCAAAACATTGCTGATCGTTAAATGAGTAATGTTAATGTGATCTCAGAATAGTAAACACACCCCCACATGGATAATGATATTACTTGCATTATCTGGAAAGGAAAAAAAAAGCAACATTTGGCTGCAAGGACCATGGAAGAGAAGTCTGTACGGGTAATTCAAGTTCTTTCAGGGCAGGTAAACTGCAGTTTTCTAACTGCCTCCCCCAACACCACACATTCCCAAATCAAATCTTCCTTCTAGGGTGAGTGTGTGATGTGGGGGAAGTTCAGAGAAGCGGGGAGACACACATAGAGGAAGAAAACAAAGGCCTTCATTTTCTAAAACTGTCACTCACTCTGGTTGAGAAAGAGTTTCTCAAGAATTGTGAATGTCCTGTTCAGGAAGTAACACTTCATCACACGGCTAATAATCAGCCGTGTGCTTGTCAGGGATTGGTTTTTCCCTTCTATGGTGATAGAATGGCCTAAGGAAAGCTTGGCTACCTTCCCCAGTGGCCTGATAGTCATTTGAACACATTCAGCATCCATCTTCCAACATGTTTGAGTGTATTACTTTAACTCACCTGGGAGACTCACAGTGGTGAGGTGGGGTGGGAGAAGGGTTCTTCTGAAGTTTCACAAGGTTTGTATGGAACCAGGCCAATATCCTGTGCCAAATAGCCTTTTCTACGGGAAAGCAGCTTGTGGGGGGCTTGTGCATGTATCAAGTCAAACCAAATGTACTTTCTTTTCCCCTTCCAGCTCACTTGCCTTTGCCTCTTCTCTCTCTGAGTTCTTCCCCAAATTCAGTATCTTGAGGGCCTCTTATCCTTAAAGAAAACAACCCAATCAGCTTACTCTTTCTGAAGTGTTGGCAATTCAATACAACCAGTGTTTACATTTAGAGGAGATGAGTACTTTACCCAAAGGAATGACTCTCTAATGGTGAAGTTTCTGGTCCTATCACGGGAGCTGATGGGACTTTCCAGTGCCCCTCAAGACCTACAATACTGGTGACTACTGATGATGAGGGCACGGAAGCATGATCCTCATGCTTCCTTCTCTGACAAGAGGCTGATAGCTTTCTTCATGGCTATCAACTTTGCTTTTGTGCAATAGTTCTGTTTCAGCTTTTTTCCAGAAACACTAGGCAGAAGTAGTTAAATCCCAAAGGTCTTTGCCTTTTCTCCAGTGATCCTTAGTACACTGGCACTCTATCTGGGAAATCTTCAACAGAGAAGACAGCCTGAGGAGGGACAGGAAGCTGGCATCACGTGAGCCCTTAGGTTGTATCCATTTTTAAGACCCAAGTCATTTGGTGATCTTACAGCAGATATATGAAGGTACTCATCCATTCATTTATTCAGAAATTACTTGTTAAGCTCCCCCTGCATGCACTAAAGAACAAAACAGACCAAGCCCCTGCCCTCGCCAAGCTTTTAAGTTGGAAATTGGTTTAAACTATTTCTATCTGTCTCCAGAAAGCAGAACTGGGACAAATGGCTCAGGGAAGCAGATTTCTGTTTCACATAACAGACAACCAAATATGGAATAGTAATGAGCTCCTGGTTACTAGAAGGGTCTGAGCAGAAGATGCATGACTGCTTGCTGCAGAGATTCACGCATGCAGCTGGACTACATCCTCTGTTTTCAGCTGTTTCTTTTAGCAGCAGGTGTCTTTTCTCAAACAAAATTTTAACCTGCATCTCCAATATATTAAAAAGCAGAGTTGCTGTGGTTGAAGTGTTAAGTATGGATCCAGAGGATCCCCTAAAGGCCACTCTGTCCAATAAACCCCAGATATCCACAAGCCACTGAATGAGATGTCATGAAGCTCTCAGCCTACTCTGGAATCATGGGGGTCTGTGAATCTAAGTAGGATGGCATATGTTTCACACCAGTCTTCCTCTCCCTCTTCCCCATTTCCACCTCTTCCTAGGAGAGAATCTGGTGAAGCTAGAGAAAAGAGGCAGAGGCTCCAGGAATATAACAGGACTCTAAGAGAATACTATCTGACAGTCCATGTGTATTCTTTGCCTTTTAAAACAAGATTTACTTCCTAGAAATGGACTCCCTCATCACACCTGCTCAGATGTAACAGGTGTGACTAAGGGATTGCACACTATTCGGCAATCTGGAACAGGAAGCTGGACATTCAGTCTCCCTTCAGATCACTGCCAGGAAAGTCCCATTCCCATTGGGGACACTGTGCTTAGAAAGGAAAACCTTCAGCAGGTCAAAGACTCTGGGAACTTACTGGCCTGGGGCTAATGATGGGATTTAGAACAGGAATCTGGCAACTTGAAAGAGAGCTTGAAGTCTTTCTAAGGATACAGCTACCACACAGAGCCTCAAAGTTACCCAATCATAACCTTATCATCCACCCAGCTAGAATTGTCCTGATAGTCCCTAAAAATTTAATCCAAACTGGACTCACATCATCTTAGCTTCAGAGTCTACAAAGTTGTGAGCTGAAATAATGAGTCAGTTGAGCTTTTCTTAAGCCCACGATTTTCCAAAGTGTGTCACATACATGGAAACATGATTTGTGCAGAGATGTTAATAGATGTTACTCAATAGAATTCTGAAGAGTATTACTTTGAGAAACTCTCTTTAAACAAAACTAAGTAGGTTTCATTACTGTTGGACTTTTCAGAGCCTTGAAAATGCTAATGTGAATTGTGAGTCTCTAAGAAGGGAAAAAGTTGGCTTAAAGCTCAACATTCAGAAAACGAAGATCATGGCATCTGGTCCCATCACTTTATGGCAAATAGATGGGGAAACAGTGGAAACAGTGTCAGACTTTATTTTTTTGGGCTCCAAAATCACTGCAGATGGTGATTGCAGCATGAAATTAAAAGATGCTTACTCCTTGGAAGGAAAGTTATGACCAACCTAGATAGCATATTCAAAAGCAGAGATATTATTTTGCCAACAAAGGTCCGTCTAGTCAAGGCTATGATTTTTCCAGTAGTCATGTATGGATGTGAGAGTTGGACTGTGAAGAAAGCTGAGCGCTGAAGAATTGATGCTTTTGAACTGTGGTGTTGGAGAAGACTCTTGAGAGTCCCTTGGACTGCAAGGAGATCCAGCCAGTGCATCCTAAAGGAGATCAGTCCTGGGTGTTCATTGGAAGGACTGATGGTGAGGCTGAAACTCCGATACTCTGGCCACCTCATGCAAAGAGTTGACTCATTGGAAAAGACCTTGATGCTGAGAGGGATTGGGGGCAAGAGGAGAAGGGAATGACAGAGGATGAGATGGCTGGATGGCATCACTGACTCGATGGACATGAGTTTGAGTGGACTCTGGGGAGGCCTGGCATGCTGCAATTCATGGGGTCGCAAAGAGTCAGAAATGGGTGAGTGACTGAACTGACTGACTGAAGAAGGGAATACAGTATATAGTATTCTCTAATCATAATTGAACTCCAAATGCTTTTTTCTGATAAGACAACTTAGAGTACTCCATTTACCTGAAACACACTTGGAAAAATGCTGACATAAACTGAACACTTAAACCAAATTAAATGAATCTAGAATCTAGTTTTATCTTTTATTCAAGTAAGCTAGCATTTCCAAAGTATACTAATGTCTGATCCACCATTTTGGGAGAAAAAAATTTCACGTGGATGAACTGTCTACATAACTGAAGCTTCAGACACCAAAACAATTAAATCATTTTATCTGAAAATCTTTCTAAAGTGTATGTACATCTCTACTTTTTATTATGAAAAGCAAAACAATTCTGAGTATAAAAGTAAACATATGCTTATTTATTAAAGCTTGAACATTTGGAAAAGAAGAAATAAGGCAAAAGTGACTCACAAACCTATAACTTAACATTTGATGTAATTTTTCTCACCTTATCTGTATAGAAAGTGTTTCTTAAATATAGAATAAGTGATACAATTCACTTAATATTTTCTATATCACTAAACATTCTTTGAAAATATGATTTAATGGCTCTTTAAGGGTCTATAATATAAATGCATAATACTTCATTTAACCATTACCTTCACGGGATAAATCAACTGTTTTATTATAAATAACTATGACATCTTTTTTCATAAATAGTTGTCTCTATTTCTTCTGAATAAATACCTAAAAATAGAACTAATATGTCAAAATACATAAGTATCTATAAGCCCTTGTTACATATTGTCAAATTGCCTTCCAGATGATTTGTACTATTTATATGAAGGTCATATTTTACCACACCCTCACCAACATTAAATATTATTATTTTTGAAGAAAACAGTGTTGGGACTTCCCTGCTGGTCCAATGGTTGAGAATCTGTCATCCAATGAAGGGGACAGGGTTTGATCAGGGAACTAAGATCCCACATGCTGCAGGGCAAATAAGCCAGTGCCACAACTCCTGAGCTCTAGAGCCTGTGAGCCACAACCAGAGAAGCCCACGTGTTGCAACAAAGACCCAGTGTAATCTCACACACACACAAAATGATAGTAATACAATTTTTAAAGTATTAATTTGATAAGTTAAAACTGCCATACTGTTTGCATTTTTTATTACCAGTGAATGTGAATGTTTATATATACTATTTTACCACTAATATTTTACTCTCCTATGAACTGTCTACTCATAAAATAACAATTTTTCTCTGTGGCCTTAATATTTTTCTCATTGATTTGTATGAACTCTGTTAAGGCTGGATGGCATCACTGACTCAATGGACGCGAGTCTGAGTGAACTCTGGGAGATGGTGATGGACAGGGAGGCCTGGCGTGCTGCAATTCATGGGGTCGCAAAGAGTCGGACATGACTGAGCAACTGAACTGAACTGAATTGAAGGTTATTGAGTGTCATATTTGTGACAAATAATTTTCACAGCTTGTCATTTATCTTTTAATTTGACATTGTTTTAAATTGTAAATATTAGTATCGATTTATATTAAAATATGACTCCCTTTCTGTTTTCATTTCTTTCTTTGTTTCGTGCTTAGAAAATGCTTCTCGTTCAGAAATCAGAAGAATATCCACTAGATTTCTGCTGGATATCTTATGGCTTCATTTTTTAAAATCCTATTTTAAAAACTATGGTGTGCTGCTTGTTTTTAAAACTGAATAAAACATTTTCTTAATGACTCAGGCAGGGTTATATTTAAGAACAGTGTTTAAAGTTTTGTGTCTTAAGACAAAATACTCCCAGGCACCACTGAAATGGTAGAATCTTTCCCCAGTCTCTGAGACCTCAGACTCTATGCTTTGCTAGTTCTGTGGCTGCTTTTTAATTTTGATCTCTTCTTTGACATTAGGCTTTTAGCTTTCCTCCCCTATGGTAGATGTGATTGTGTCTACTGTCCACCACTCACAATATTCGCTACTTTAAAAGCTCATACATAGAATAACTGTAATTGTATAACCATGAACTAGAGATATGTATAGTTGAGCCTGGGTGTGGAAGGCAAAATAATGGCCTCACAAAGGTGTCCATAGGCTTCCCAGGTGGCACTAGTGGTAAAGAACCTGCCTGCCAATGTAGGAGACTTAACAGAAGTGGGTCCAATCCTTGGGTCAAGGGAATATCCCCTGGAAGAGGGTACTGCAACCCCCTCCAGTATTCTTGCCTGGAGAATTCCACAGGCAGAGGAGCCTGGTGAGCTACAGTCCATAGGGTTACAAAGAGTCAGACATAGCTGAAATGACAACACAAAGGTGTTCATGTCCTAATTCGTAGAGACAGTATATTCAATATACTGTGCTAAACAGCAAGGGAAAATTAAGATTTCTGATCAACTGACCCAGAGAAGTGGAGATTATTCTGAATTACTGGTTGGGCTCAGTGTAATCACAGGGGTACTCGGAAGTGAAACATGGGGGTAGGAGAGTCAGTGTCAGAATGATTTGATAAGAGAAAGACTTGACCAGCCATTGCTGGCTTTGATGATGAAGGGAGCCACAAACCAAGGAATTCAGGCAGCTAGAAGTGAGACGTTAGAAAAAGCAAGCAAGTGGCTTCTCCCTGAGAACCTCCAGAAAGGAATGTAGTGCTTCTGACAGCTCGATTCTAGCCTAATGAGACCCATTTCAAACTTCTGACTCCCCAAATTATAAGGCAATAAATTTGTGTTGTTTTAAGCCATGAAACTTTGTGTGATTTGTTACAATAGCAATAAGAAAATAACATGGGGCCTAGAAGTCTATTAAACAGAAAAAAAACCGCATGGGCTTCAGTGCATGACCTTGACATCTGCTATTTTAGCTGCTCTGAGGTTTTATTTCCACCTCTCCTTCCCAATTATTTCCATGGTTGCTGGAAATCCAACCTACATCTAGATCAGAAGCTAAGTAGGGCAGTTTTATTTTACAAGAATTAGCCCCTATGAATTAAAACATTGGGTCAAAGAGTGAAGTAGAAGGAAGCTACAGAGACACAGTATTTTTGAAGTTTTTCAGAGAAATCACAAGGCTGGACTGTCTGCCCAGTTTGGAAGAAAGAGCATCCAAGAGAAGGTCATGACCTCTGGACTGGGTGAGAACATCATGGCTTAATTAGCATCTGCAGTGAGTCAGATAACCATCTCTGTCTTTAGGTAAAATCCCCTCTGTCTCTAAAATACTGGGTATTTCAAGAGCATGCAATGCAAGGAATCCACACAGTAGAGTCTTCTGGCAGTAGAGCTGGGAGATTAAATGGATTCTGTGCCACCAAGAGTGTTGGATCCAGACTGAATGACAGAGCACAAACTAAGTCACTAAAAACTCAGGTGCTCCTCAAGAACAGTTCACAAATAAGACTAAGGGAGGATCAGGGAAGAAGGACCTGCATTGGGCAGAAGGAACTTGCCTCTAAAACACATCAAGATATTCCCCAGTGGTAAGTAAAGACTGCACTTAGATAATTTGTTGTAATAAATGTTGAATAAGAATCTGAAGCGTGTTATCTCTGTATTCCTAATGTCTACCAAAGTTCCTACATGTAGTAAATACTCAATAAATTCTTGTTATAAGAATTAACAAATGTATGAATTTAGTAATCTTCTGCCATCTTTAAATCCCACTCCAGGGCTAGTAACAAAGACCTAGAAAAACTTTTCAATCTTAACATAAAATTTTTCAATCTTAACATAAAAGACTAATATTTACATGCAGGCCTACTCAAGTTAACTTAGGATGTAAAAAAAGTACCTTATTAATATATTAGAATTCTTTTTATTCCAAGGGAAGGAAAAAATTGACTTTCTCTGAGCTATAAGCTTTGGGGTGACAGTTGAGAAAGAAAAGCAAAATGGTTAAAGGTAGAGAATAATAATTACAGAATAGTGTCATAATTTCCCACTCCAGTACTCTTGCCTCTGTCCCATGGACAGAGGAGCCTGGTTGGCTGCAGTCCACGGGGTCGTGAAGCATCAGACATGACTGAGCGACTTCACTTTCATACATTAGAGAAGGAAATGGCAACCCACGCCAGTGTTCTTGCCTGGAGAATCCCAGGGATGGTGGAGCCTGGTGGGCTGCCATCTACGGGGTCGCACAGAGTTGGACATGACTGAAGTGACTTAGCAGCAGCAGCAGCAGCAGCAGTGTTATAATTTAAAATGTAGTTTTAATAACAATGCATATATGGCATTTAGAGATTAGTGTCTGATGTAAATGCCCTCAATAGATTATGACTATGATTTTACTCTAACATTTTGACATGCTCTCCAATGATTAAAAGGCAACAGTCAGAAAAAAAACGCCCAAAACCATTATTAAATAAGGTCAAAGAATATATGGGTTTGTTAATTTATTAGAAAGAAAAGTAATGGATGATGACAAGACTATCCTTACATGTATACACTGACATATATGATATGGACAGTTACAAAAATGAGAGTATTGATTTAAATATATTTTCCTGGCTGTGTTCATTACTTAACGGATCACATAGTAAATCTACTACTAAAGTAAAGAATACTGTAAGTTTTGAATATGTTGGTTTTTTTTATATAATAGGATACTTTAGGATAAATAAACCAAAGAAGAGGTTTAACTCAGGTCAAGAAACGTGAGCACCAAGATGAAAGGTAACATACACATCAGATATATAAGGCAATGCTGATTAAGCTATATCCTTAAGGCAATACAACTCGCTTTCAAAGTACTTATTGGGGCATTTGAAGACTCATAATGAACTGACAGCCACTCTAGACCCAAAAGTAAGAAAAGATCAATCTTTCAAAAAAAGAAAATAAAAAACATAAACCAATTAAAAAAAGAAAACTCCCTCCCAATTAGGAGCTTTGATTCCATGTTTGTGTGATGGAGGAGGAGAGCTGTCAGATTCACTTGCTGTCATTAGGAAAGTAATGGGATGGGTATAGAACCAAAGGTGTCAGTAGACTAACTAAACGATCTACATTGAATATGAACTGGGTAGCTTTCTCCTCTCTTGATTGTCAAAGAAAGGGGATAACCGTACAACTTTAAGACCACTGGGTCAGAGTTATTCCAGTACTTTCTTTTCTCCAAAGTCCCAGACATGCCAATAACCTGAGCTCTTGTTCTTGACAGAAATGTTAATACCAAGACCTAAATGATGCCATTTGGGGCCCAAATTGATTTTACAATTAACTGATGTGAGCATCATTTTCCAGCTCACATTTGTGGAAACTTACAAAGAAAAGAGTGGGTTCTTTTGTTTCTCAAAAAAAAAAAAAAAACCAACTTTGGGGCCCTTGGAAAAGAAGTTGCTGATATGGCAGCTAGTATGGGTTCACTGATGGTTATGCCAACCAACTGCACTTTGCTTGGCTGATGCTTATGGAGCGTTTAGTGAAAGGAGCAGCACAGACACTGCGTATCTGGATTTCAGCAACGTTTGACAAGGTCTCTCATAATGAGTTTGTATTAACAGAAGCTGTGGCCTGGAGAGTAGAGCAGCTGATGGACTGTTCTTTCAATGGCCAAGGAATGTTGAGTAGTGAGCTCACCAGGAGGGCGTCTCTCCTCTTAATGCTTCAAGGGAATATCTCTTAATATTTTTATAAAATATTCAGATGAAGCCTAGATTAGATACCCCACCATGCTTACTACCATTGGGAAGAGTTATCCATTCATGATCGTGGTGGCAACCAGGCAAAGGGAAAAGAGGAGTCCCAAGGAGCATTATTATTAATAATTTGGGCCCTTGGGAGGTGTTTCCCAAATCTGCCTACATATCAGAAACACCTGGGACCATGTTGAAAAATATGAACACTCAAGGCCTTGCTTCAGACCTACTTAACTAGAAATTCAAGTGATAAAGTCCTGGCATTTGTATTTATATAAGAAAAAGACTACTCAGGAGATTCAGAGGCAATCAGTCCAGCTCCCAACTTTCAGAACCACTGCATCAACGGAATTTAGTAAAAGTCTTTCCAGGGTCATAAATGGTCCCTACCTGATAGTCTAGAGATCTTCATGGGCTTTTGAATTATGAGACAGTCCCTCCCTACACTCCGGTTCCATCCATCCTTGACTCTTCCTCATGGGGCAGGGCAGGGGAGAGGAGGAGCACGGCACCTGGTAAAGAAAGAACAGGCTGATGTCAGCCAGATTTGGAGTCAAGCCTTGCTTCTGTGACCTACCGCCTGTGCAAGAGGGGGCTATGCCTCCACTGCCTCATCTTAAATTGCAAGGATTTAGTGAGACACACATGTAAATTTCTGCCTGGTACATAGTTGTCAACTGCTGCTGCTAAGTCGCTTCGGTCGTGTCTGACTCTCTGCAACCCCACAGATGGCAGCCCACTAGGCTTCTCTGTCCCTGGGATTCTCCAAGCAAGAGTACTGGAGTGGGTTGCCATTGCCTTCTCCGAGTTGTCAGCTAATGCCAGCTCTTACTGTTAATAGACTGTTCAGCAAAGTCCTCAGTTCTGTCGATCTGAAGTCTGCACTTCTAGAAAAATATGCCTTTCTTAAATATTTATTTTTGTTTATTTGTTTGGCTGTGCCAGGTCTTGGTTGCGCCATGTGAGATCTTTGATTGTCATTGCAGCATGTCAGATCTTTAGTGCAGCATGTGAACTCTTAGTTGCAGCATGTGAGATCTAGTTCCCCAAAAAGGAATCAAACCTGGGCTCCCTGCAATGGGAGCCTGGTCTAGCCACTGGACCACAAGGGAAGTCCCAGAACATGCCTTTTGTGCAGCCCTGTCCAGAGAAGGAGAGAAGCCACCATATATTGACCATCAACTGTGTGCTGGGCACAAGGTCTGGCTCAGATCTAATCTGATTTCCTTCCTTGTCACCAAAACCCTCATTTTCTCACATGAGGAACTTGAGGCTCAGAGAGCTTAAATGACTTCCCCCAAGTCACCCAGCTAGAAAGGGTCAGATACCAATAATTTGGCTAATGAACTTGCACTGAGGTTTCCCCATGGCACTTTTTTCATGGTTAATATAAGGAGTGGAGAAAGCGTTGCCCTTTAAAAAATCTAAAGAGAGACATTTTGAAACTGCGAGGGAGGGGGGAAGTCACACCACCTACATTCTCCATTATCTGAACACTCAGCAATTAGCCAGAGGAAAAGCCCTACAAACAGGTGGTTATTGCTCACTGGCTTTCCCTGTTTTTCACACACACACACACACACACACACACACACACACAGATCCTTGGCCACTTTTTAAAATTACAATATCTCCCCCATACCACTCTTACTTCTTCCCTTGCTTTATTTTTCTTCTTATCCCTTAATCACTATCTCACATATTGTCATTTTGGTCATTTATGTTCTTTATTGGGATTCTTCCCCCCTAGAGGGTTAGCTCCTTGAGGGGAGGAATTTTTGTCTATTTTGTTTATTCCAACATACACATGCCTAGAACAGGGAGGCACACATTGACACTCCATAAATGTCTGTGGCATGAATGAATGAAAATGGATGGATGGATGAATGAATAAAAAGTCTTAAATAAAGTATCAATCATAAAAGTTGAAAGTAATTATAATCTTTTTAAATAGCTGCATTGTTCTGGTTTTCTGTTATAAATATATATTATTTGTATAATAATAGTTTTCAAAAATGTTACTGCATTGTCCAGGTTATTAATGATTTAAAGCTGAAGTGAGAACAAAGATAGGACTGGGGTTATCTTCTCGAGCCCAGATGTGATGGATATTTTCCACAGGCCCCTCAGATCCACACCCCATCCTTCCTCACTGCTCTATGCCCTGGGATACTGACCTCTTTGAACTGCATCAACAGGCTCTCTGGACCTCTGGTTTCCAGCTGGGTAAAGAATGAGGGTGGGCTATTTGTCACCAGGCTCTCTGGTTGCTGCAGATGGACTGTGTCCCTCTACTGGAGGCCCCAGTATATCAGACACCTTCTCCTTACCCCTGATCTCTCTAGGTACTTAACTGCTCCCACTCTTGTCTCCCTCAGGCCAAGGAATGTAACAGCTCACCATTTTGCATGACCTGGAATGCATCGCTTCCTTTGCTGGATCAGCTCAACTCTGCCCACACCTTTAAAATAGTGTCTTTATTAAATTTTCCTCAATTACCCAGTTAAGTATGCTACCAGTTCTTTATTGGATTTCTGACTGATAGAAAATGGGGATTGTGCTCACAGTTAGAAGAGCTGAATCCTAATACCAGTTTCACTACTGGTTTGCTCAAGGCTAACCAACCACAGTTCCTTCATCTGAAAACTAAAAAAATTAGGCAAGACAACCTCCAACATTCTGTGATTCTTAATCCCTTTGCATAGAGAACCAAGTAGTTACTTCCCCACTGGTTAGAAAGTGTTAACTTGATCCAGTCTGAAAAGGACTAGTCTTCCAGGAACTTAGTCACAAGGGTTGTAGCTATACTGCTCATGATAAAGCTGAGCTCATCAATCATAAAGCCAGAAAAATCCAGGCCCATCTTTGCCCTCACTACAGCTTAAAATCAGTAATTTCTTGGAAAATTGAGGCTACAATTTTTAAACTATTATTATACAAATAACACATATTTATAGTAGAAAAACAAGAATTTGCAGCTATACAAGAGGATATCAAGCCAGTCAATCCTAAAGAAAATCAATCCTGAATATTCATTGGAAGGACTAATGCTGAAGCCGAAGCTCCAATACTTTGGCCACCTGATGCGAAGAGCTGACTCACTGGAAAAGACCCTGATGCCGGGGAAACTGATGGCAAGAGGAGAAGTGGATGGCAAAGGCTGAGATGGTTAGGTAGCATTACTGACTCAATGGACATGAATTTGAGCAAACTCTGGGGGATAGTGGAGGACAAAGGAGCTTTGTGTGCTGCAGTCCCTGGGGTCACAAAGAGACACAACTTAGCAGCTGAACAACAACCAAGAGATGATAATTACTTTCAACATTTACAATTGACATCTTCTGAGATTTTTTCCTATTCACTTGTTATTCCACAAATGTTTACTGAATGCCAGTATATGCCTGGCTCCGAGGCATGTGCACAGTGTCGCATTATTGTGAAGTAGTTGTGTAGCCAAACCAGAGTTCTGGATGCTGCTTCAGTTCTCCACTTTGCCTAAGTATAATATCTGAAGAATTATGTAATTCCTGTTCTTCGGGCAGTGGGTACACATGACACTTAAGTTCCCAGAAGGGTGAATTTCTTTTTGCTTTTGGTCTGGTAGACCAAGGTGAACCTTTCTGCCATTTGACTTAGCTTCCTTGTCTTAGACACAGCTTTTGCCAGAAAGCTTTCTCTATTACCAAACCAAAACTGTCAACAACAAAAACAAATGAGGAATAAAAAGACCCTTCCAGGAAGTGGGAATTATTTATCCAAGTAACACTGGAGCTTTTGGAGTAGTATCTTTGAAAGTCAGAGTAGGTTCAAGGTAGTGAACGCCTTCACCTAGTGTGACTGGAAAAGTAGACCTGCCCAAGCGGGAGTATCTGCACATACTACTAGCTATGGACAGAAGTAGGACAGGGCTCTCTAACTCCTATCTTCAATTCATCTCATCTTCACCAGTGAAGGGCAGCTTTGTTTTACTTTGAAAAACACTACACCAACGTTATACTCTGAGAAACAATAAGATTAGCAAAAAGTGCATTTGTCTTTCTTATTGACACTCTATTAATATTTTGAAGACTATCAAAGACCTAGGCTTACTTTAATGGGGGTGGGGGGAAGAGCTAGCATGGTCCCACAAGGAAGAAATCAGGAATGATCTCACCTCATTTTGACCATTCAAGGCTTCTCAGAAGGCAAATATAGTCACTGCTGGAAAGGTGTAATGTAATAATGGTTCATGAAATTTTGTTAATAAAGTAATGAGTGAATAAATTACTCTTAGTTCCGTTCAGTTCAGTCATTCAGTCGTGTCCGACTCTTTGCGACCCCATGAATTGCAGCACGCCAGGCCTCCCTGTCCATTACCAACTACTAGAGTTTACACAAACTCATGCCCATTGAGTCCGTGATGCCATCCAACCATCTCATCCTCTGTCGTACCCTTCTCTTCCTTCCCTCAGTCTTT
>SJXQ01006316.1:836641-868275 GCA_006408695.1 Aepyceros melampus | reverse complement strand
CTCTTTCAGAATTTTCCACAGTTGATTGTGATCCACACAGTCAAAGGCTTTGGCATAGTCAATAAAGCAGAAATAGATACTTGTGGGTAGTAAAAGCATTTTGAAAAGCTACTCTGGTTAATTTAATTGATCAAATTTAAATAACTGAATGCAAGCTGAGATTCCCATTTAAAATTTGGAAGGTGTAAAGCTTTTTAATCCTCAGGCTAGAGACACCCTCATTATGTACATAAAGAGCAAAGATAAGCATTTGTAAACCCAGATAGTATTCTACTTTCTTCAATGAATCACATTATCTTTCTATACATAATTAGTTGTTATACCTTTGGGGTTGAATCTGTGAAACCAGAACAGTTTTTCCTTGCTCTCTCTGATAGGAAAGCTAAAAGAAAGATCAAAAGCTTTTTCTCACCTAGACTTAGTGAAATCAGTAATGAATGAAGGCTCTGTGATGACAGGAACCATTTCTATGCTGCTCACCGTTGTGTGTGTGTGTGTGTGTGTGTGTACTCAGTCATGTCTCATTCTTTGCAACCCCATGGGCTATTGTATCCCTCAGTAACTAGCACAATGAGTGCAGATCTTTGACATCTATAAATACTTGTTGAGTGATGAGAAATAGAATTAACTAGATAATATGTTAATTTAGCAACTACTCAAGACTCTCAGCAAGAATTTTCAGTTGTATTAATCAATAGGTGTTAGCTGATCATTATCATCAACATGGAATTTTACTGTAAAATTACACTGTGCTATATGTAGCAAGAGACCCCAAAGCATAAATCTGATAACTAAATGTATGGGGAGAATACACTGGAAACTACCTCAAAGGAAGAATAAGATTCCATAATAATAAATAGTATACTGTTTTTTTGGTAAGAAAATACCAATAATGTGCATAGTTTCTAGATTTTTTTTTTTTTTTTGCCTACAAGTGTACTACATCTGCAATTCTGGGAAATTATACTGATTGAAGAGATAATTCTCATTATGTTCCATTCTACTGTTTAATTTTAAAGTGTTAATATTACAATGGGAAACCCTAACTTGTCTGGATGGGATATAGAATAAATAGACATATTTTTTAATTTAAAGACGCTCATATTCTTTGATTATGTAATGAACATTACTACTACAAAAAAATGCAGTAGATTAAGCTAACTTGGGGGTGATAGTATAGGAGAGTGTTAAGTGGGGAAATAGGTAGACTTAAAGTTCCAAACTGAAAGGTTTTACTCTTGTTGCTGGAATATGATATAGTAGATTATGTAAAGCCCCAAGAACAAACCTGAGGAGGGAAGTTAAAATTAGTGCTTAAATACTTTAATAATCTTTTTAAATCAGTCTACAATTGTGTCTGTCTAAATTGTGGCTTATTTTTTAGTGTTTGGCAAAACTGATCTGCATAAACTGCTAAAAGAAATAAAGAAAATAACAGGTGAGCAATACATTTTGTGAAAAGATATAAAACTAAAATGCAAATACTCCATGTTTACATACAGATGTAAAGCTGTTTTCTTATTTTGTCATTGATTTTTAACTTGTTTTCATAACAAAGTTGACTCTAATGACATGAAGATTGTATTGGATAATTTATGTTTTAGCAAAACATATCACTATTTCTCTATAACAAGTTCTATATTCTCTGAAACTTTTTTATTTTGTGATTTATTTCAGTGGCCAACTCACCTGTTCATTCATTCAAAATACTTATCTCACATCTACTGTAACCCAGGAAATGCTAAAGTAAAATTTTGATAGTAATACAAATAATGTGGTCAATGAAGATAATTCATCTTATAATTCAGACAAAGTTAGAGAAACACAAATTCTACCTGATGGTTAATACAATTTAGATTAAGTAGCTGCCTGTACATAACTTAGATCACTTTGCCTCCTATATATCCCTTTACCATGAGTTGGGTTAACTTCTTTGAGGTCCTTAAGAGCATTAGAAATAAGTATTTTGTTTAGAATTAAAGAAATAACTCCCCAAAACTGTAGAAAACCCTGTACAAGCTTTAGACATTTCATCGTTTGGACTAGTAAGCAATTCTCTTCTGTAACCATTCCCATCTTTTAAAGGAGAAAAAGTTGAAGCCAAGGACATACACAAAACACTAAGAAACCTGGGAATAGAGCTCACAAACAGGGAAATCTGGGAGCTGTTGAAAATGTTGCCATTTGCTGGTAGGTATTTGATGTATCTGTGTATGTATCCCGGTGCTTGTATAAACTTCACTGTGAGAACTTCATAAAAATGGGCCATTCTAGTTTTGTATAAAAGTCTAAAGCACAAAAATGCCAATCTTTAGCTGTAAAGAAATTAGGCCTTTAACATTTAGGTTTCTCATTTTGAAAAGCTATAGCATCAAACCTGAGTCCTGCCATTAAGTGAAATAAATCAGAAAAAGAAAGAGAAATACCATATGACATCACTAATATGTGGAATCTGAAATATAACACAAATGAATGTATCTACGAAACAGACTCACAGACTCAGAGAGCAAACTGTGGTCGCCAAGGGTGAGGTGGCAAAGGGGAAAGGATGGATTGGGAGTTGGGATTGGCAGAGGCAAACTATTACATACAGAATGGATAGCAACAAGGTCCTACAGTACAGCGCAGGGAAATATATTCAATATCCTGTAATAATTTATAATGGAGAAGAATATGAAAAAGAATATATATATGTGCAATTGAATCACTTTGCTCTACAGCAGAAGTTAGCACATTTTAAATCAACTATACTTCAATAAATTAAAATTTTTTTAAAATATTACTCAGAAATGAATGATGCATTAGTAAGGCAATGTGAAAGTCTAGATTAGCAAGAAGGTGGTGCTTATGGTAAAGAACCCATCTGCCAGTGCAGGAGACTCAGGAGGCATGGGTTGGATTCCTGGGTCAGAAAGATCCCCTGGAGGAGGGCATAGCAACCCACTCCAGTATTCTTGCCTGGAGAATCCCATGGATGGAGGAGCCTAGCAGGCTACAGTCCATAGGGTCGCAAAGATTCAGACATGACCAAAGTGACTTAGTATACACAGGGAAAGAAAAAGGAGACTCAGAGTAGGGAAAGAGGTGACATCTATTTCAGTGAAGAACGTGGATGTAGAAAATGTAGGAATATAACTTAAGACAAATTTTTAAAGTATGTAATTATGAAATTATGTTCTTACTATCTTTTTTTTTACTGTCCATGTAACTCTATTTTACCTTAAATATGTCTTATTTTACAGATGATAAAAAGGTAGAGAAAAATGAATTGCTCAATCACATCAAGGTTTTTCCTGGTAAGTAAAAATCATAATAAGAAGGAGAGTAAAACTAAGACTTGCAGATTTTACCTTAATTTTCAAAAGGCTTATCATTCCACAATAATTAGATCATTGATCTTATTATCACATTAACCTATAGGTCTCCTTTAGATGCAATTATATCTAATGTGATCATTTATAGTTCTCTGACACAGTAAGTTTCATATATACATGTGCAACTTATAATACATAAAAATAGCATTGGGGATTAATATATAAATAAAATTGTATATAATTTACATAATATATAATTAAGTTCCTTCTAAATACACCTTTCTTTAAAACTATAGAAAGGGCCTCTGAAATGGACCACAAATATATTCTTGACTTCCACAGTAAGTCTACTGTGGAAAGTGTTGAAGACATTTCACATGTCACCAAAAACAGTTTTCTTTTTTTTTGGTCATTATGCAATGGATTTGTTTCATCTAGTTGCAATTGGTGCATGAATATAACCAGCATTTTTTTAAAATACCAGTTCCTATTTTTTATCACTTCATTCTTTCTTAAGGTGGGAAGTGTCATGTCTCTAAACTGGGAACCATCCTGGAAAACTTGGGTTATGACCTGGAGAATGAGGAAGTTGAGGATCTGAGGAACCACCTGCCAGTTGATGGTGAGCATGTAGTCATGGCTTTAGGGAAACTGAGCTCCTCTAATAAAACTTCCAGATGTGTTCATCTGGGAAATTTTATTATCTCAGATTATTAATGTTTAAATCAAAGATCAGTAATCTGTTAAACAGTGATTCCCACCTGAAGGGCTAAATTTGATGGCAGGGAGAAAATTGACAGACCTAAGAAGCAGGTAGAGAAATGAAACAGAGGAGCACTTTAAAGAAAAAAAAAGCCAAAGAAGAAATTTAAAAACCAATCAGGAAAAAAAAAATGTAAAAGTCTCTTAAATCACCATAAAGTTGCAAGAGAATTCCAGAAAATCACCTACTTCTGCTTCATTAGGGCTTCCCTGGTGGCTCAGACAGTAAAGAATCTGCCTGCAATGTGGGAGACCCAGGTTTGATCCCTGAGTTGGGAAGATCCTCTGGAGAATGAAACAGCAACCCATTCCAGTATTCTTGTCTGGAAAATCCCATGGGGTAGCAGAGAGTCAGACACGACTGAGTGACTGACACTTTCACTTTTCACTTTCTATTTCATTGACTACACTAAAGCCTGTGACTGTGTGTATCACAACAAACTGTGGAAAATTCTTAAAGAGATAGGAATACCAGACCACCTCACCTGCCTCCTGAGAAATTTGTATGCAGATCAAGAAGCAACAGTTAGAACTGGATATGGAACGACAGACTGGTTCAAAACTGGGAAAGTAATAGGTCAAAGCTGTATATTGTCACCCTGCTTATTTAATTTATATGCAAAGTACATCATGAGAAATGCCAGGCTGGAGGAAGCACAAGCTGGAATCAAGATTGCCAGGAGAAGTATCAATAACCTCAGATCTGTAGATGACACTACACTTATGGCAGAAAGCAAAGAGGAACAAAAGAACCTCTTGGTAAGTGAAAGAGGAGAATGAAAAAGCTAGCTAAAACTCAGCATTGAGAAAACTAATATCATGGCATCTGGTCCCATCACTTCATGGCAAATAGATAAGGAGAAAAATCGAAACAGTAATAGATTTTATTATGTTTATTTTGGCTCCAAAATCACTGCAGGTGGTGACTGAAGCCATGAAATTAAGACTCTTGCTCCTTGGAAGAAAAGCTATGACAAATCTAGACAGCATATTAAAAAGCAGAGAGACTTTGCCAACAAAAGTCCATAGAGTCAAGCTATGGTTTTCCCAGTAGTCATGTACAGATGTGCGAGTTGGACCACAGTGAAAACTGAGTGCCGAAGAATTGATGCTTTTGAACTGTGGTGTTGGAGAAGGCTCTTGAGAGTCCCTTGGATTGCAAGGAGATCAAACCAGCCAATTCTAAAGGAAATCAGTCCTGGATGTTCATTGGAAGGACTGATGCTGAAGCTGAAGCTCCAATACTTTGACCACTTGATGCGAAGAGCTAACTCATTGAAAAAGATCCTTATGCTAGGAAAGATTGAAGGCAGGAGAAGGGGACCACAGAGGAGGAAATGGTTGGACGGCATCACTGATTCAATGAACATAAGTTTGAGCAAACTCCGGGAGATGGTGAAGGACAGTGAAGCCTGGTGTGCAGTCCATGGAATCACAAAGGATCGAACATGACTGAATGACTGAACAACTACAAAAGTACACAAATTAGATGAAGGAGTCAGCAAAGATTGGAAGTTTTGCTGGGTGTGGAGTTGGAAACATGAAGAAAGTGCTGTGTAAGGGTTGCATGTGGAAGTAGCCAGCTACAATATTTTAGGCAATTTTTTATTATGTATGAATCCTGTAATATTAACAGTAAGGTGGTCAAGCATCATAGTTCTCCTAGATTCTAAAGCAGAATAGACAAAGTGGAAAGTAAGTCAAGCAATGTTTTTAAAACTTCCTATCACCATTGTGTGTAGAATTTAATATTTTATACTATAAATTTTGTCATATATATTTATCATTTATAGAACTTAATTCTTCAATTCCATGCTCAGCTGGGGTTTATTTATAG
The DNA here is from genome assembly GCA_006408695.1 of Aepyceros melampus. Classification (NCBI taxonomy): domain Eukaryota; kingdom Metazoa; phylum Chordata; class Mammalia; order Artiodactyla; family Bovidae; genus Aepyceros; species Aepyceros melampus. The sequence goes on along the minus strand of SJXQ01006316.1, from coordinate 862,362 downwards.
AACAACTCAGAGTAAACTTCTGAATTTCAGTGTTTTATTCTACAATATAAGGTCTTTGTAACATTTTCTGGGTCTAATGAAAAATCTGTGTCTTACTTATACTTTATTCTACAGATGAAAAGGTTAAACCAAATACTCTCATAGAAAATGTCGAGTCATTCAAAGGTGAGTGAAAGTTTATACAGAAAAATCATTATAACAATATGCTGATGCTTTTCCTTTTGCTTTTAAATATTTTATTCCTATCATACTGACATTGTTAGTTCTTTTAGTATATTAATGGTATCTTTCATTCTGCGATCCATATTAGTTTGGGGTATATACTTTTTAGCACAACTATTATTTATCATGTCTTCGTAAAATATCTTGTATTCTCTGAATTTTTTTCAATAATGCATATCACTTTTCCATAGTTTAAACAGCCAAAAATCTATGTTATCACAATAAGTGGCAAAAAAAAAAAACATTTGCATACATCTTTTTATGAATAACATTACACAGGAACTTCCCTGGTGGTTCAGACAGTCAAGAATCTGCCTACAATGCAGGAGACCCAGGTTCAATTCCCGGGTCAGGAAAATCCCCTGGAGACGGGAATGGCTACCACTCTAGTATTCTTGCCTAGAGAATTCCATGAGCAGAAGGGTCTGGTGGGCTACAGTCCCTGCAGTTGCAAATAATTGGACATGACTAAGCAGCTAACACTTTTAACTTTTTTTTTATCACATGAGCAAATTAAAAGTAATATGAACACTGTCATTACAGAATAATTTTATAGCCATTTATATTAGTTGTTTTAGGCCTCTATACAGCTACCATTTCAGAGTGTCGATTTATCCCATTTTTATTAGCGTATTCAAAAAACTTTTCTCTCTAGAATTGAGATTGAGTTCTATCTGATATTTCCTTAGTCTTGACTTAGCGTTGGCCAACCCTGTTCTTAATCCTGCAATTAAACTTAGATGATGTTCATAATTTAGACCCATTCATCATGCTTAAGTTTTTCATCAGACATTATTTTCATCTTTTCCAAGGAGCCAAGATTAATGCTGATGAAGTAGATGGTGTTTTGAAAAACATAGGGATAGAACTCACACCCAAGGAACGCTGGAAGCTGCTTAAAACTCTACCACTTACTTGTGAGTATTTATGATACTGCTTTTGTCCTCAGAGGAGCTTAGTGTGAGTGTATTTATTGTTGGGGGAGGTAGGAATCATTAAACCTTTATTCAGTGTATATTATATTCAGCATGTCTAATGAACACTTCTTAGGTTATAGGATTAAAGACAGAAGTTCTTGCTTTCATGGAGGCTATTGTCAGAGATAGAGCTTACTCCATTGGGACTGAGCTTGAGAGCATCATAAGTGAATAAAGATTTTTTAATTGATTTTTTAAATTTTAATTTAGGATTTTTAATCTTGAAATGTCTAATAAAAAAATAAGGAGGAAAAAGAGGAAGTCAGGTTAAAAAGGGTCAAATCAGAGAGACTGAAAGTTTCAGCCTAGTAAAGAAAGTTTAGAACTTTCTCTACCTTTTAACTTTATTCTTAAAACCAAGGAAGATAAGGATGTGTGGATGAAAAATTAGATAAATCTAAAAGGCAAATCATGTAACATTATTGTCTTTATAAAATAATCTATTCTCTTCTTATGAATTGCTGTATCACATTTCTGTGTTAACAATAATGACTTCTCTTGTAGATGACAGAAAGTACTATCAAAAACGGTTGCTACAGGGTTTAAAGACTTTCCAAGGTGAGTGTTAAGAATAATAGGTCAAGTGAAAATGAAGTTTTTGACCTTTATATTTCCTTTTGGAAGTCCTTTTAATTACTTAATGGTAGTAATAGCTAACTTTTCTTGAGTGTAGTGCCAACCACTGTTCTAAATACTTTACATCTACTAACTCATTTAAGCCTCACAGAAATCTGTAAGTTAGCTTCTTTTGGGCTTCCCAGGTAGCTCAGTGGTAAAGAATCCACCAGCTCAGTGGTAAAGAGATGCAGGAAATGCAGATTCAGTCCCTAGGTTGGAAAGATACCTGCAGGTGGAAATAGCAACCCATTCCGGTATTCTTGCCTGGAGAATCCCATGGACAGAGGAGCTTGGAGGGCTACAGTCCATGGGGCTGCAAAGAGTCAGATCAAATGAGTGACTGAGCACACACACTAGGTACTTTTCCTAAGGTAGGTACCATTTTACGGATGAGAGATGTTAACTCACTTGCCTAAGGTCACTCCATTTGAACTTGGGAGGATCATATTTGAACCTACATTCTTAACTGCTCCCTTAACAGGGGATCTTCCCTGGTGGCTCAGACAGTAAAGCGTCTGCCTACAATGCAGGAGACCTGGGTTCGATCCCTGGGATGGGAAGATCCCCTGGAGAAGGAAATGGCAAGGCACTCCAGAACTCTTGCCTGGAAAACCCCATGGACAGAGGAACCTGGCAGGCTACAGTTCATGAGGTTGCAAAGAGTTGGACATGACTGAGGATGGGAAGATCCTCTGGAGAAGGAAATGGCAAACCACTCCAGAACTCTTGCCTGGAAAGCACCATGAACAGAGGAGCCTGGTAGGCTACAGTTCATGAGGTCACAAAGAGTCGGACATGACTGAGCAACTTCACTTTCACTTTCTTAACCATGCTATTATATTGAACAGTTAGGTTATTAATCTTTTTTATTCCCCTTTATGACTTACAGTTCAAGTTTAGATAACCACTAGGTTATTTCCTGGGAGATAATTTACTATTATAATGATAAGTTTCAAACTCACTAGCCAGAATTGTGGCTAGCATTTCAGGCATGTTTCTCTATTATTGATAATAAATGAATGGTGACTAATGAGTCTCATTCATTTGCTTTAAATGTCTATGACAAATTTTAGCAGAATGCCTCATAACACGTAAAGGAGATGTTTTTTCTTCACAGTTAACAGATAACCCACAAATAACCCACGCTATCCTCTGCTACCTTGGTTTTCTATTTTCCTTGAACATCTGCATTACAACTTTGCTTTTCTCCCTCCCATTAGGGTTTGCTGCATAACACTTAACTAAACCATTTTTATTTTAGGCATAATTTTAATCTTTTCTCATTTCATCTCTTAATCAAGGAGGACATGTTTTAGAAAATAAACTAGGAACCACTTTGACAAACCTGAACTATGAACTTGAAAATAAAGAATTAAATGATCTACGTAACTATTTGGAAATTGACAGTGAGTATTTAATTTAGCACTTGCGACTCCTTTCAGATGAGCCTTTGAAGTCTTCTTGTAGCTCCCAGAGTATACTTGTTCAATTTCATTTAGAAAGTAAGAAATTTTTATAGAGTTATGATTTTCAAGGAGGAGAAATGTGGCTTCTGATTATTATTCTCAGTATTGTCAAAGATCCAATAAGGTCATTGGTAGATTAAGATTCAACTAGGAAAAACAAAGAAACACTTCAGGAAAAAATAGCAGAAGCTACTGAAATAGATGTTGAAAAGGGTCAGAGATTGACAAAGTAAGGTAAACAGGATTTGGAATTGTTTGACAGGTAATATACAAAGAGAGATGATCATATTTCCATTTAGCAAATATGAGTATCAGGTTGAAATAGTCAGTGACATCTGATTTGAGACCAGATAATAATATGGCAGCAGAGAGATATCTTTTAGATTAAAAAGACCATTTAGGAAAAGCATTAAAGATCTGATTTAGCATGTTAAAACACTTTCTTTAGAATTCTATAAGATAGTTGGATATAAGGAAAACATTTAAAAATCAACAAAATTTTTCTATGCAAATAATGACAACTTAGAAAATTTCATGGAAAAAGTGATCCTAATCCTAATAGCAATAAATATTTTGTCTGTATCTGATTATCCTTTGTATTTCAGATAATGGAAAAGTTCCTCTGGACTCCCTGATGAACATAGCAAGTTTATTTTCTGGTGAGTGAGAAGTGATGATGAAAAGATATAAAATCAAGATATTTTGCCATATGTACATATCATTTTAAATTATATATTCCAATATTCTGAACATTCAGAAAACTAAGATCATGGCATCTGGTCCCATCACTTCATAGGAAATAGATGGGCAAACAGTGAAAACAGTGGCTGACTTTATTTTTTGGGCTCCAAAATCACTGCAGATGGTGATTGCAGCCATGAAATTAAAAGATGCTTACTCCTTGGAAGGAAAGTTATGACCAACCTAGACAGCATATTAAAAAGCAGAGACATTACTTTGCCGACTAAGGTCCGTCTAGTCAAGGCTATGGTTTTTCTAGTGGTCATGTATGGATGTGAGAGTTGACTATAAAGAAAGCTGAGCGCTGAAGAATTGATGGTTTTGAACTGTGGTGTTGGAGAAGACTCTTGAGAATCCCTTGGAATGCAAGGATATCCAACCAGTCCATCTAAAGGAGATCAGTCCTGGGTGTTCATTGGAAGGACTGATGCTGAAGCTGAAACTCCAATACTTTGGCCACCTGATGCAAAGAGCTGACTCATTTGAAAAGACCTTGATGGTGGGAAAGATTGAGGGCAGGAGGAGAAGGGGATGACAGAGGATGAGATGATTAGATGGCATCACCAACACAATGGATATGGGTTTGGGTGGACTCTGGGAGTTGGTGATGGACAGGGAGGCCTGGTGTGCTGTGGTTCATGGGGTCGCAAAGAGCTGGACACGACTGAGTGACTGAACTGAACTGAACTGAATTGAATAATCTGAAATTACACACATCTCATTTTACCAATATATTGATGTTTGTTTTCAAGTATATATATAGATTGAGGGCAGGAGGAGAAGGGGATGACAGAGGATGAGATGATTAGATGGCATCACCAACACAATGGATATGGGTTTGGGTGGACTCTGGGAGTTGGTGATGGACAGGGAGGCCTGGTGTGCTGTGGTTCATGGGGTCGCAAAGAGCTGGACACGACTGAGTGACTGAACTGAACTGAACTGAATTGAATAATCTGAAATTACACACATCTCATTTTACCAATATATTGATGTTTGTTTTCAAGTATATATATATTTTTTATTATCTACAGTTTTAGAAGTATCATTTTTAAAAAAGAAATCTATTTTATTATAAGCTGACTGGCTTGTCCTCATTGTTTTAAGAGCACTAATTGAAGCATTCTTTTGGCAAGGCTTAAAGGAAACATCTACTTTAATTCCTTCTTGTGATGCTCTGCAGTTACAAAAGCTTCATTGTATCCTTTTTCCTCTGCAGTTACATCTGTAGCAAGTTAAGATACTGTTGTTTTATTATAATTTTTAAATTTAGAATTGTTATATATGAAAATGTTCACTTATCATGTCTCCCATCTTTTTAAAGGTAATAAGATTAATGCCAAGGACACACAACTTTATCTGGAAAATATAGGTATTGAATTAACAACGAGTGAAAGTCAGGAGCTATTGGACACACTGCCATTAGATGGTAAGCATTTCAGACATTGCAGTGAATTTTGGAGAATAGTAGAGTTATGCATTATGTGCATTAAATTCTAGAAGTATAATTGTTTAACATCATATTAAAAGTTAAGAGGTGGCATCAGCAGTGTAGCATGTAAATCATTCCTCCTTTTTATCTCCCCTTTTTAATCAATGAATTAGACATCCATGCATGAACCAAAATGCCTTTGTGGGCATTTTGGCACCTAGCACATTACTCCCAGGGACCCTGGAAAAGTCTTGCCCATTGGACAACCTCTGTTGGGCCGTAGAACCAACAGAAACAGCAAAACTGCCTAGACCCCCTCACCACTGTCAAAACTGGGCAAAAATTGTTTGAGTGTTGAGCCACGCAGGCACACATACAGGATCATACTTGCAGAAGTCTAGTTTTCCAGAAGGGAAACTCCAGCACATCACTGGATAGAGCAACAACAACAACAAAAGACATACAGATGGCTGACAAACACATGAAAAGATGCTCAACATCACTCATTATCAGAGAAATGCAAATCAAGACCACAATGAGATACCATTTCATGCCAGTCAGAATGGCCGCACAGAAGCTATACAGTTTTGAATTCAAAATATGAGCCAACTACAGTGTTATGGGTACTTTTAAAACATGCCAATCCTCTTAATAATTCTAATGGAACTCTAGCGCAAATTACATATTATTTCAACTTATAGATAATAAAACTGAGCCTCAGAAACGTTGAGTGACTTTCCCAAAGTCATAGCTAGTAAGTGGTTTGAACCTGTGTGTGCCTGCTTACAAATCCACAGAGTACACTTTATCTCCCCTGTCCACTGCTCTCAGTTTAGCACCTGGCAGTAATAGTGACTTGGGAAAGAATTCAAAACACCTGTGCTTGGAGGGTTACGTGATGGGTTTAATTAGCAATGTCTGCTGTGAGGAATGGTGAATGGTGCTGCATGCGTCTCGCACTTGCCATCCTTTCATCATCCCATGCTGGATGGGCCTATGTGAGGATACTCCACATTGTTGCGTGCATGGTTTCACGAAGGCAGAATATGTTGAATAAGCCTGAGCTTTAAAGAAGACTGACCTGAAAGAGACACGTGTACCCCAATGTTCATTGCAGCACTGTTTATAATAGCCAGGACATGGAAACAACCTAGATGTCCATCAGCAGATGAATGGATAAGAAAGCTGTGGTACATATACACAATGGAGTATTACTCAGCCATTAAAAAGAATACATTTGAATCAGTTCTAATGAGATGGATGAAACTGGAGCTGATTATACAGAGTCAAGTAAGCCAGAAAGAAAAACACCAATACAGTATACTAACACATATATATGGAATTTAGAAAGATGGTAATGATAACCCTGTATGCGAGACAGCAAAAGAGACACAGATGTATAGAACGGACTTTTGGACTCTGAGGGAGAGGGAGAAGGTGGGATGATTTGGGAGAATGGCACTGAAACATGTATACTATTATGTAAGAAACGAATCGCCCGTCTATGTTTGATAAGGATACAGGATACAGGATGCTTGGGGCTGGTCCACGAGAATGATCCAGAGAGATGATATGGGGTGGGAGGTGGGAGGGGAGTTCAGGATTGGGAAATCATGTATACTCGTGGCGGATTCAAGTCAATGTATGGCAAAACCAAGACAGTATTATAAAGTAAAATAAAGTAAAAATAAATTAAAAAAAAAACCCACTACAATATTGTAAAGTAATTAGCCTCCAACTAAAATAAATAAAAAGAAATAAAATAAAATAAAACAAAACTAAGCTCCATCAATTTTTGGAACTTTGAAATGTTGCTTGGCCCTTTCTTTAAGCCTTAGATTTCATATACGTGAATGTGTATAATAACCCCTGGGTTGTTATAAGGGTTTAATAGTATTAATATTGTAAACACCCTACGTAGGGTGTCTGGAACAAAGTAAATGTTCACCCAGTGTTACCTCCCTCTCTCTTCCTATTAGAAACAGAGAGCCTGATTCCTCTCAGGCAGTAGTTTGAAGGGTATTATCCTTCCTGTTGTTCAGTCGCCAAGTCATCACATCCGACTCTTGGTGACCCCATGGACTACAGCATGTCAGGCCTCCCTGTCCTTCACTATCTTTCCTAGGAAATAATAATTGTATGTCAATACTATCACAAAATAAAAGCTTTAACATGATGAAACCATCTGATATCACTAGCCCCCAAAATGTGATGCTCCAGGAAGGACACAACATTATCTATGTAAGCACTCCTGCCAAAAGTGTCTGACTTGAATCTAAACACAAGGTAAGAATCTGACAAAGACAAAGCAACTGGCCTGGTGCTTCAACAAGATCAGTGTTGAAAACAACAACAAAAACTCTGTTCTAGATTAAAGAAAATAGAAGAGATATATAAACCAAATGCAGCCTTGTATCAATGTTAAATTTCCCAAGGGTGATGATTACGTTGCAGCTATGTAGGAGAACATCCATTTTCTTGGGAGACACTTGCTGAAGTATTTTGGAGTGAAGTGTCCTGACGCCTACAACTAACTAGTGGTTTAGGGAAAGCTGTATGTGTGTATATGCATCTGTATACAGATTTAAAGCGAATATGGCAAAATGTTAATTCAGTCTAAGGAAAGGGAATGCAGCATTCATTGTGTCACTCATAGCTTTTCTGAAGATTTGAAATATTTCAAAATAAGAAGTCAGGAATAAGATATATATTCTAGTTAGCAAAGTTTTAAAACTATCATGCTTCATGTTGGTGAGAGGATAGAAAAATAAACACACTAATAAATTCCAAAAGATAAACTGACACAGCCATTTCAGATAACAACTTTGCAATGCATATCTGTGGACTTTAAAACAGTGATTCTGTTTCTGGCAGCTTGCCTTAAGTAAACAACTGAAGAAGAAAATAATGGAAAAAAGTATTCACTGCGATGTTCTCTCCAGTGGTAAAAACTGAAGGAAAAAAACCTAAATGTCCAGCTATTGAGGAATGACTAAGTAAATTACACCAACTTGATGGGCTATAAGATGGCTATTAAAATTGAAAATTATGAATAATAATTCTTAAAATATTTGAAGGCTGTATAGCAACATGAGAAATAGGATGTATAAGGTAAATTTTTTAAAAAGCAAAAGCCCTGGTGGCCTAGCAGTTAGGATTCTGTGGCCTGGGTTCAATCCTTGGTCAAGAAACTGAGATCCTGCAAGCCATGCCTCACAGCCCAAAAAAAAAAAAAAGCCCCAATTCTTAGAGAATCTCTGAAGGAGTAGTCACAATCTACCTACAATATATCTATGACTTTAAAGCTATTTTTATGAGAGAGGGAATACATCATTCTAAATGAGGAAACAAAGGAGGGAAAAAGCCTTTGAATTGGGGCCTGACACTGCCTGCATAACTGGGACTTTAAATGCACCAAATCATTAATCATGAGATCCTAGAGCAGGAATAATCCATCCTAATTATAATAATTTCTTAAAAATGAATGTATTTGAGCAATAGAAATGATGGACCATTAAACATTCATTACAGACCACTCAGCATGTGTCCCTGGTGCTCGTTAGTAAAGAATCTGCCTGCCAGCGCAGGAGAAGCGGGTTCCAGCCCTGGATCAGGAAGATCCCCTGGAGAAGGGAATGGCTACCAATTCCAGTATTCTCACCTAGAGAATCCCATGGGCAGAGGAGCCTGGCAGGCTACAGTCCATGGGGTTGTAAGAGAGTTGGACTTGACTTAGCAACTAAAGCATGATATCAGCATGTGTCCACCTATGGGGACTAAGAGGAAGTAATGAGGATGAAAAGGCTGAGAAGCACACTGTCTCAAATGATGAGAAAATCACATATCTGTGGGGAGTAGGGAGGGGGCATGGTCACATTTTATAAGATACTAAGATACACAGGAGCAGTCCTCTCTGAAGGATAAGGGACCTTCTATTTACCTTAAAATTCTGGTTTTCCACTATCCTAACCCTGCTCTCCAGAGAAACAAAAAAAAAAAAAAAAAGGAAAGAAAGAAAAAAAGAAAGACAGAAATAGTGACAAAAGACATGAAGCAATCTTGTCTCAGAAGCCCAGCTTGAATTTATGTAACCAGCAAGACCAGAATCACCAGCCTAGAACACATAAAGTCACATCTCTTCTATTTTTCAAAAGAAACAGAGCTTGATCACCCACATGCCAGATGAGCAGAAAGCCAAATAGCCCTTTCTCCTCTTGAGTTATTGGGTATCCCTGGTTTTATATAAACCAAAGGGGGCAGTGTTGTTCTAAGTGATTTAAGGATAGAGAATGGAAGAAATATTTCCATTCACCAGACAACCTGATTAGGGGAGCAGCTGCCTCCATCACTGTTACATGTGTGGTTGATGAAAACCCTTCATGCACAGCCCACACATGCCTGCTTCTTGCTGCTGCAGGAAGCTCACTGCTCTGTGTCTCTGGGGTGCTCTGTGCTAGGTTCCCAAGGTCACTCTCACATATTGAAGTGTGCACCCGCCTCCCCTCTCAATTCATGTGTTAAAAGTCCTAACCCCCAGTACCTTATATGTGTAGTATCTCTGTATCATTATATGATGTCTTCTTTGTCTCTTATAACAATTTTTGTCTTAAAGTCTGTTTTGTATGATGTTAGGATAGCCTTTCTAGCTCCCTTTTAATTACTATTAGCATGGAATATCTTTCCCATTCTTTTATTTTCTACCTAGTCCTGTCTTTGAATCTAAAGTGAGTCTCTTTTAGATAGCATATAGTTGGATCATATTTTTTAAAAATCCATTATAGCATTCTCTGCCCTTTAATTGGAATATTCAATCCAGTTACATTTAATGTAATTGATCATAAGGTAGGAATTTTATCTGTTTTTTATATGTTGTATATCTTTTCTGTTCCTCTTATTTTTCCACTACTGTCTTCGTGTTGATTAGCTCTGCTCTAGGACACCATTTTAATTCTCTTGTTTACTATACTTTTTTAGTTAATTTCTTTTTGTCCTTGGACTATGAACAACACACAATTGGACAGTTATAACTGAAATTACAGTGAATTTCTTAACTATAACAATTTGGTTCTGATTAATGCCAACTAGTTTCACTATTATACAAAAAATTTGCCCCCATATACCTCTGTTCCCTCTCCCCTTCTTTGTACTATACTGTTATTATCATACATTTTAATACATTGTATGCCCATCAATGCAAATTTATTATTACTGCTTTATATAGTTATCTTTTAAATAGAGGAGAAAACAAAGAGCTTCAATAAGTGCATTTATACTGTCTTTTGTATCTACCTATGGAGTTACCTTAAATGGTATTCTTTATTTTTTTATGTGGTTTCAAATTAAGACATATCCTTTAAGTCAGTCCTTCAGGGAGCCATCTAATAGTTCAAAACAATCACAATTTCTTATAAATAAAATCTACTCTGTTCCCTTTGTCCCCATCACCCATATGAGGAATGCAGCTATTTTCTTCAAGGCTACTTCCAACCCTGGATGGGACCAGGATAAGTTAAAACATCACAAAGCCTTGCTATTCTCACTGAAATACCATTGGTGTTCCTTGAAAGCATTCCCTTGGTTGTTGGAGGCCTTTAGTTAGTGTCAGTGTTCTGAAAAAGTTGACCCTGACAGTTTTTGTTGCATTTTTTGTTACTATAATGAAGGGATCAACTTTTGGTGTTCCTTCCTTTGTTGCTCTGCTGACATCACTTCAATATGACATTACTAGCAATGTTAACCTTAATCAGTTGGTTAAGGTGGTATCTGCCAAGTTTCTCCATTGCAAAGGTACTATTTTTTCCTTTCTATATGCTATTCCCAGTGGCTCAGTGGTAAAGAATCCAACCAGCAATGCAGGAGACACAGGTTCATTCCTTGGGTTGGGAAGCTCCCCATGAAGGAGGGAATAGCATCCCACTCCAGTATTCTTGCTGGGAAAAGCCCATGGTCAGAGGAGAGTGGCAGGCTACCATCTGTGGGGTCACAAAGAGTCTGATCATGTATGCGTCATGCATGCTATTCAGCAAAACCAGGAAGGGCAAATCCAGCCCACTGCTTGTTTTTGTAAGTAAAGTTTTATTGGTACAAAGTCACGCTTATTATTTTACATATTATCTGTGGCTGCTTTCATGCTACAACAGCAGAGGTTGAGTTGCTGTGAAAGAGACTTTGGATCACAGAGACTAATAGAGTTCCTATTTGGTTCCTGGCTGGCTCTTGCTCTGTTAGAAGCATATCACTAATTCTAGCCCACATATAAGGGGAGAGAAATTAAGCTTTACCTGTGGGTGGAGAAGTCTCCAAGCATTTGTGGATATATGTTAAAAATAAAGATAATTTAAATATTTGGGAGTTGATACTTTAAGGCCATGCAAATATCAGGTTTCTCCTTAAATTTTTGCTCACTAATATTACCTTCCTTAGTAGATCTTGGCTTAGCAATTATTCTTGTGGTGCTCTAAACGTGATTTGCTGGTTCTCTCATTCCTTTTACATGTATTAATTAGAATTCTTCTGTAAGGGAGATTTCTTCTTTCTTCCTTCTTCCCCACTGTTTATTTATTCACCCTTTTAATTACATCAGTATGGGCTCACAGATATTAATTTTAGTCTCCAGGTCATAATCCAAATAGTCATAATTTACTTCACGGCACAGGAGCTGAGGTACTTTCTCTTGTTGGTTCCACATTAGAAGCCTAAGTTTGTGACTGAGTCACTTGACCTCTCCTTTTTTATCATCAGCAGAATAAAAATTTGATAGCCACTTCACAGGATTCTTGTGAAAATGCTGTTTGAACTAGGAGGTAGGATATAAATGTTAAGATTCTGTGGTAATGTACTTCCTCTACTCTCATTTTCTTGATAACATCCCTTCCCTCCTTCTTTCTTTCCCCCTTTCCAATTCCTCCTTTTTCCCCCTCTCCCAGTGTGTTGTGCCCACTAGGGGTCCCCTGTGGCACTAGGGGTGAAGGCAGCGGGGTCCAAGTCACAGCATTTCTTTGAGGGAGGGCTGTTCCAGGGCCAGCCCTAATAACCAGTATTCCTTTGCTGTGTCCCCAGGAAGCCACTTCAAAGGACTCCTTTTCTCTTCTAAGCAGACTTCTTCCTGTACACATGTCCCCCACACCCCTCATCCCCTGGAGGGCAGGGACCTTGCCTTACATCTTTTGTTACTTCCTCACCTCCCTTGCCGCACAAAGCCTTTCAGACAGTCTTTAATCGACCTTGGATGCAGATTTTATCACATCCCTATTCAGCACGATTCCACTGGGCACCAGAGTCATGCCATGGCCAAACACCATCACTGAAGTTCATCAGGGGGTTTCTATCACTTTCTTAGGGTTTCATTCCTAGTCTGAAGATACTTGATGTTCCATGTCAACAGTCATTAGCTGTGTGGGAGGCTATACACTGCCTCGGACATGCATGGTTCTGAAACTAAAGGAGCCCTCAGTACACTTGGGATGAGCGAGCTCTGCACAAATAACCAACCACAGATTATCAAGGCCTTCAAATGTCAGACATCACACGGATTTTGTTCAGTAGGCAATGGGCAGCTTGTTAAGACTTCTGAGGAGGAAGAGGACATAATCTACACTGAGAAACTGGGAAGGCTGACATTCATGAGCCTGGTGACATGGGGAGCACTAGAAAGCTTTTGGAATGAATCGAGTGAGAGAAATAAAATACCTCAATGGCGGTAAAAATGGAAAGAAATGGACAGAAACTTCATGCAGGAAAAATCAACATGACATGGCCAGCTAACAATCAGAATCTTAGAAGGTGACCTTTGAGACTCCATGGGGCAAGTCTCATGTTTCTGAAGAGGAAGATGAGGACTGAAGATACTATTACAAGCTCACATTGTTGGTCAGTGACTGTACCAGGAAGGAAGACCCTAGACTATGTTGCAGTAACAGTCATACTCCAGTCTCCAGGGCCTAACCCATAGACGTTTATTTCTTACTCACAAAAGGTCCTCTGCAGGCTAGGAGACCTCCCCAGGGAAACACCATTCCAGATGATAACTCAGGGATCTAGTCTTGCTATTGTGGGTTCTGCCAACTCAACTTGTACCTTCTAGGAAGAGAAAGTGTGGAGAACATGCATCACCTCCTCTCATAGTCCCTTGGCCAGAATTAGTCACATGCCCCAGCCTAACTGCGAGGGTATGGGAAGAGGGGTATTGATGTGATATTTACGTGAGCACTGCATTCTCTGTCACAGCCACCTAACAAGGAAAGGCCTGGTTCCCATAGTCCAGGCTTTTTTCCTGCATCATGCATTAAGTGGAATCCACCTTATGGATTTGCTAACACCTCAGTGTACCCTGTTCTGAATATCTTCCTGTTACTGCAACTTGGCAAGAGAACTGAAAACAGATTTTCAATCTTAAAACAATCCATTCAGAAACTGTAAGTAGGTAGCTGGGACACACGGTGAAGATATTACAAGCAACTCCAAACTACATATTGCTGCTGCTGCCAAGTCGCTTCAGTCGCGTTCGACCCTGTGCAACCCCATAGACAGCAGCCCACCAGGCTCCCCCATCCCTGGGATTCTCCAGGTAAGAACACTGGAGTGGGTTGCCATTTCCTTCTCCAATTCATGAAAGTGAAAAGTGAAAGTGAAGTCGTTCAGTTGTGTCTGACTCTTAGCAACCCCATGGCTGCAGCCTACCAGGCTCCTCCGTCCATGGGATTTTCCAGGCAAGAGTACTGGAGTGGGATGCCACTGCCTTCTCTGAAACTACATATTACCATATAGCAATTATTTATGCAGACATACCTCATTTTATTGTGCTTTGTAGATACTGGTTTTTTGTTTGTGGTTTTTTAATCCATTTATTTATCTTTTACAAATTGAAGGTTTGTGGCAACCTTGCATCAAGGAAGCCTATTGGGGCCATTTTTCCCAACAGCATTTGCTCACTTCATATCTCTGTCACATTTTGGTAATTCTCATATTATTTAAAATCTCTCATCAGCAAAAATATTATGGTTGGCTGAAGGCTCAGATGATGATTAGCATTTTGAGCAATGTTGTAAATTAAGGTGTGTACATTTTTTAAAAGTCTTTTTAAAAATACATTCTTTCTTATTAATTTATTTAAGTTGCTTTGGGTTTTCACTACAGCGTGCACACTTTCTCTAGTTGTGGCGAGAGAGGGCTCCTCTCTGCTGCAGTGCATGGGCTATATAACGTCATATATCTGTGCATGTTTTTGCTTGTGGGTGCTCAGTCATTCGTCTTGCCAAGTTTCTCACAGTATAGATTTCTTATTTTATTTATTTCTGGATGTGCTGCACCTTCTGTGCTGCACAGGCTTTTCTCTAGTTGCAGCAAGTAGGGGCTCTCTGTGCACAGGGAAACCAAAAACTCTGTGGGACTTGCTTTATTGTGTTAGTTTTAGATAGTCACTTTATTGCAGTGCCCTGGAACTAAAACCCCAATATCTCCAAGATACATCTAGTAATCTAAAATATGTATAGAAACAGCTGTATAGGACACATTAACCCAGACATTTACAACTCTGCTCCATGACTTGAGGAGTCATAGAAGTAGATACAGGGTTAAAATACTATAGATAGTGCCATGGCAGAGGCTGAAAGCTGATGTAGAAGAATGAAGTCAATGACCCTCTAGGTGCCTGCCTGCCATGCTCTCAATCTCCTCTTAAGAGAAGTAGGATTTACCATCAAGAGCCATATTTAATAGCATGTAACTTATTACCCTGGCCACAAGTGATCAGAGCAGGGGAAGATGCTTGACTCAACGGCAGCTAATTTCTGGGCAGGTAAGTGGCTTATGAGGTGGTGTGGTATGAGATGATTGGAGACTAACTAGGCCAATCAGAAACTGAATTTGTGGAATTCCTGTGTTTGCATCATCTGTTCCTGGAAGTTCTGCCCTGGCTCTGTGTTATTTCAGTCATTTGACTTAGAAGGCGCCCTTTGAAGGACACTGTTCACTGCTGCAGTTTTCAATGAATTAAATTTTATTTCTGTTCTAGTGGGGGGAAAAAAGAAAAAAGAATCAGATTTTTGGAGGAAGACTTGTCAGTTGACAGTGGGCACAGGAGATGAAGCACATGGAGGGATACAAGACAGCATATCACTGAAATGGTAGAAATCTGGAGTCAGCAAAAGCCTGAGCATTGCTTTTCAGAGAGTAGGAAGTAGGTGGTTTTCAGAGAGTAAGAAGTACTGCCAGACCATACGGGAGCTAAGGAAGCAGATTATTAAAAACGCAAAATGGCCAACTATCAGAAAACAGCAAATTCCTGCCACTACAGGGGCAATGAAATATTTTGGTCCCTAGAGCTGTGCTGATCAGATTCTAAACTGTGTTTAAGTCCCCAGTAAGCCCAACCATATGGCTATTCCTGAACTTCTAGCCTTGTAGCTGAGATTTCTGTCTTCCTTATTTCTATAAGGTTGCTTACAGTAACCCCTCATTACTTCTGGTGAATCTATCCTTTGCAAACATAAGACCCTATTAGGCTCTAAGAAGAAGTGGAGCTCTGGTGCCTGCTACAACACTGATGATCTTCAAAAACATTACACTAAATAAAATAAGCCAGGCACAAAAGAACAAATATTCTATCATTCCAATCATATAAAGTACCTAGAAGAGACAAAACCAAAGAGACAGAACATAGAATAGAAGTTACCAGAGGTCAGAGTCTGGGGGGATGGGAGCAGTTACTATATATGGTTACAGAATTTCTATTTCAGGTGATGAAAAAGTTTTAGAAATGAATAGTTGGGATGATCACACAACATTGTGAACATAATTAATGCCTCTGAATTGTACACTTTAAAATGGTGAAAGCAGTAAAATTCATGATATATGTACTTTACCACACGCTCACAAAGACTCTATTAGGGGTGCCGTGATAGAAAGAACACCAGCTTCGAGTCACAGAAACTGAGTTCAAGAGCCAGCTCTGTCATTTTCCAGCTGTATCACTTTGGGCAGGCTACCCAACCTCTCAGTGTCTCAATTTATTTATTTGAAAAATGAAAACAATAAAACTCTTTCTGGGATTTCCCTAGTGGTCCAGTGGTTAAGACTGTGCTTTCACTGCAGGAGGCACAGGTTTCATCCCTAGTTGGGAAATTAGGGTCTTGCATGTCAGACAGCATGGCCAAAAAAAAGCCCCCCAAAACCTGACCTTTCCAAGTTTACTGTGAGGAACAATGAAGACAAAAGACATTGAATCATTACATAAATATCTTTTGGAAATGAATCTAGTGACTCTTGCTCTATGTATTTGGAAGAGGAGACAACAGACCTCTATTCTTTTCAAGAAAGTGGAAGACTTCTTGACTATGTGTTCAGGGTACCCTGGTGTCAACAGTGTGAAGCTCATCACACTTGCCTTCAGAGACCCAGACTTCTCTGAATGCCCCCTCTTTACTTCTTTTGCCATTTTCTGCTTTCTTAATGCATCATGCTCTCTTCCTCTAGTTCTCTTCAAGACAAGCCCTTGGGAGGAATTATTTTCCTCATTCAAATTGGAGTCCTTTTATTCCCCTACACACAGCCTACCTGTATTTAGGCCATATCTCTTTCCAGGGAGGAAAAAATTTGATCAGTATAAGCTTGCTGAGTTGAACTGAAGGATTCTTTTTTGGCATCAGCAGACATGCAGATACAAGAAAGGCTGTGGGAGGGGAAGCTCTCCAAGCCCTTTGCATCTCCCACAGCCAAGCGGTTAATGATTCTGAAAACTTGCTAAGTGGGATTCTTTCTCTAGGCATCATCAAAAGGCAGGAGGTGGACCAAACGGCTTTTCAAATTTGATTCCATTCTGACATTCTATGAGGTCTAGAAAGTAGGCGTGCACACCAAGATCGCTGAGGAGCTGTCCCAGGTCCTGAAGCGTAACTGAGCCTGCAAGCCTCCCTGTTTCTCCTTTCCTTGCATACTTGCACGCTAAAGTCGCTTCAGTTGTGTCCGATTTTTTGCCACCCTATAGTCAGTAGCCCGCCAGCATCTTCTGTCCATGGGATTCTCCAGGCAAGAATACTGGAGTGGGTTGTCATTTCCTCCAGCAGGGGAATCTTGACAACCCAGAGATCAAACCTGTGTCTCTTACATCTCCTGCATTGGCAGGTGGGTTCCTTACCCCTGGCACCACCTGGGAAGCCCTTCTCCTATCCTTGAGGCCCCGGCAACTCCGGTTCAGCCTATACTTGGATTTAGAAGAGATAAACGAAGAGCTAATTCTGGGAAGGGGGAAAGAATGAGAGAGAAAAGTACGCAAACACACAGAGTCTTCTGAATCAGCTTAGTCACCAGGAGACTGCTAAGGCCAAAACATATAAACTTTGGTTTTATTTTATTTTTAAATAAGAAAGGTCACCAAGAAACCCCTAATCAAAAATATAGAAGAAATGCAAGGGGACAAAAAGCTGTGCCTCAAACAATACAATTCAAATCTGCATAAATACCAGTTTGTGAGCAAAACTACATCCACACAGATTGGTGTGTCACCATCAACTGAGCCATACCAAAGGACTCACAGCTGGTTTTTATCTTTTCCTGTAGACAGAAACAGTTTAATTTTTAGAGATAGAGGACAAATAGGTGTACGACTTAGCTTGATGTCATGTTCTTTCACACGTCTTTGTTATTAAAAAAATAATAATAATCACACCTCTCCAGAAAGTTTGAGGCATAATCCTCCCTACCTGTCTTAGTGATATGCTCATGCAATCATCTTTTCACGGAGGCTAAAGAAACTCAGCTAACAAATATGGCAGATACAGAAAGGAGATGGGCTGAAGTACACAGCACATATGGCCTGCAGTCAAATACATACTGCCTTATGTATTTATGTCTGTAAGTTATGACCTCAAATCAGCCATAACTCCTCAACTAATTGCAAGTTCCTTAGAGGTAATGACCACATCTCATGTCTTCTCCTACACAAAGAGCACAAACATAGCTGGACACACAACAAGTGTTCAATAAATATTGGATAGCTGACTGTTTAAGGAAAGTAGAGGTGGAGGCTGGATTTCACTCAGGTAATATTATTTTTTTCTTTCAGGTAATGTATTTTCTTTTCTAAAAAATTAGCGTAAAAATTAGTGTATTTTTAACAAAAAACTAAAAACAATGTAAAAGTCCAACAAGAGACTGATGAAACAACTTATGGCACATCTATATAACCGAACACCACACTGAATTGTAAAAAGAAGTAAAGATCTCTATAACTGATGTGGGTAAATGGCTACAATTTATGAAGTAAAAAATTAAAGATGTAGAACATATATAAAATGCATACAATTCTATATTTACTTTAAAAATTAATCTGAGAAAAGGATACTTTTTATCACTGGTAGCTATATTCTTTGCTTTAATTCCAGCAGTTGGCACACAGCCAGGGTTCAGTAAATATTTAATTGTCTATAGATAGTAACACTGGGCTTCCCTGGTGGCTCAGATGGTAAAGAATCTGCCTGATTCTTTACCATGAGACAGACCCGGGTTTAATCCCTGGTCCAGAAGATCCCCTGGAGAAGGACCTGGCAACCCACTCCTGTATTCCTGCCTGGAAATTTCCATGGACAGAGGAGCCTGGAGGGCTACAGTCCATGGGGTCACAAAAGAGTCGGACAGGACTTAGTGACTAAGCACACACATGGTAACACCAAGGATTCAGTATAACACTTAAAATACTTTCAACAGAATGTAAATTCTGACATTTTTTTTTTTTGTCGTCATTGTTACTTCAGAATAAGCAGGATTTTCCTATTGTTGAGCAGAGGGCGGGGGGCGGGGAAGAGCACTCAGTAATTAAATGAAGTTGGTAATTAGAGTGAAGTTCATTAGTTCAATCTCAGATTTGGATAATACATTCTTTTCTGCTTACTTTTTCTTTCTACCTATCTATATATTAATAAATATTCACAACTTTTTATTTTTAAAATTTCCAAACCTACAGAAAAATTTCACGACTAATACGATAAACATTTGCCTTCACCAATTGCTAACTTCTTGCCATATTTGCTTTACTTCCCCCGCATCTGTGTGTGTGTGTACTATTTTTCCCAAACCATCTGAGAGTAAGTTATATAAATCATGACAATGCAAACCTTAACACTTCATCATATATCTCCAAAGAACATTTGCCTATTTTCTATATATTAATTATCTTCAAAGAACAAGAACTATTTCTTATTTTGAAGTAGCTTAAGACCCACAAGAAGTTGCAAAGACAGTTCGGAAAGTTCCCAGGTACCATGCATCCAGCCAGCTCACTCTTCAAGACTCTCCAAGACTCTTCCAAGACTCTTCAAAATAACATCTTACATAACCTTAGTACATTATTATGAAGCAACAAATTATTTCAACCACAGACCTTCCTTGGATTTCATAGTTTCTCTCTCTCTCCTCTTTCATTCTATGAATTTTTATCATGCATATAACCTTGAGTGACAAAACTGTTCCCCCACCACAAAACAACCTTCACATTACCCCTTTACAGCCGCATCCTCCCCACAACCCTAATCCATCAACCATTGATTTGTTCTCCATGACTACAATTTTGTCATTTCAAGAATGTTATAGAAATGAGTCAGGTAAAACAGAGCACTGTTTTACTCAGCATAATGCTCCTGTGATTCATCCAAGTTGCTGAGAATTATTTATCAAGAGTTGATTCTTTCTAATACTGAATAGCATTCCACTGGATGGATGTATCATAGTTTATCTATTCACCTATTGAAGGACATTTGGTTTGTGTTCTGGTTTTGTATGTTATAAAGAGACCTGCTGTGAACATTCAATACAAATTTTTCTGTGAACACAGGTTTTCATTTTTCTAGGCTAAATACCAGGAGTGAGATTGCTGAGTCATACAGTCAATGTATTTTTAAATTTGTAAGAAACTGCCAAAGTGTTTTCCAGAACGGCTGTACCATTTAACAGCCCCATCAGCAGTGAATAAGAGAGCCAGACGCACTTGATATTATCAGTCTCAACCACTTCAGTAAGTATGTATCATTGTGGTTTCAATCTGCATTTCCCCAAAGGCTAGTGATGCTGAACTCATTTTTCATTTGCTTATTTGCCATCTGAATACTCCCTTTGGTAAAATGTCTGCTCAAGTCTTTTGTCCATTTTCCAACTGGAATGTTCATTTTCTTACTGCTGTATTTAGAGTTCCTTATATACTATGGATACAAATTCTTTATTGGATATATGATTTGCAAATACTTTCTTCCAATTTGTGATTTGTCTTTTTATCTTCTTAAATGGGTCTTTTGCAGAGCAAATGGATTTTTTTTTAAATTTTTATGAAGCCAAGTTTATTTCTTTTATGAATTGAACCCTTGGTATTATGCCAGAGTTTTCCCAGGTGGTTGTACAGGAGAAAAAAATCAACCATTTTTTCCTCCTCACATGTGTTTAATACTGTGAGAGATGCTGAGAGATACATAGATACAGAAGAGTTGTGCTCAAGAAGCTTCTAGTTCAGTTTAGACAAACACACAAACAATTACAGCAGAAGATGGAAGGTGACTGTGAGTCATGTGAGTATTGCAAAGACTGAGTAGCTGGAGGAGAGTTCATGAGAAAGAAGGATCATTTTACATTGAAAATATCAGGAAAGGCTTCATGGAGGAGGCAGTATTTGAGCCTTAAGGATTTCAACAGTTGAAGTTAGGCCAAGAATTGCACAAGCAGTGGAACAGATGGGACAGAAAAATTAAGATCAAAAAGTGTTTTGAGGGGGAGAGGCTAGAGGGAAAGAATAAGTTCACTTCTAAATAACAGTACTTAATCTTAAGGATTTCAACAGTGGAATCAGGGCAAGAATTGTACAAACAGAGGAATAGATGGGACAGAAAAGTTAAGAAGATCAAGAAGTGGTCTGCGGGGGAGAGGCTAGAGGGAAAGAAAAAGCTGACTTTTAAATAACAGCACTTAAAGGGCAACAAGCATTCATCAAGAGATGCCCAAAAGGCAGTTGGATATGTGAGTTTCGAGTTGGAAACTGGAAATAGGGATTTGAGAATCAACAACATAGGTCAGGTCTTTTATTAATACATGCCCCACAGCATCTTGTATTCTCCTCTAGATCACCAGCCACAGTTTAGAGCACCAGTCACAGTTATAATTAACAATTAACTGTGTAATTAGTTGCTTAATCTTTATTTCTCTTGCTAAAATTCCAGTCCCATGGAAGCAGAGTCCCAGCACTTAGTCCAGTGCCTTGTACTCAGTAAATATTGCTGAATGAAGGAACGAAAGAAGTTGCTACTTCTAACAGCCATCATTTATTAAGCGTGCACATGGAAGCACTGTGATGTACACTTTGTACACACAACCTCATTTAAGCCTCACAGTAATCACATGAAAAGGAGGTCAAGGATTCTCAAACCTAAATTCAACGGGGTGGAGGCAATGCCTAGGAATCTCAATTTAAGCTCCCAGGTACTTCTAAAGAGTAGTCAGGTTTGGAGACTCCTCAGGTTGATGGTTTTGTTGAAATTTTACAGATGAAGAGACTAAAGTTCAGCAAATTTTGTTGTTCAACAAAATTTTGCTGTTGTGTCTCACTCTCTGTGACCCCGCGAACTGCAGCACTCCAGGCTTCCTTGTCCTTCACTATCTTCCAGAGTTTGCTCAAACTCATGTCCACTGAGTCAGTGATGACATCCCATCATCTTATCCTGTCTCACCCCCTTCTCCTCTTGCTCTCAATCATTCCCAGCATCAGGGTCTTTTCCAATGAGTATGCTCTTCTCATCAGGTGGCCAAAGTATTGGAGCTTCAGCACCAGTCCTTCCAAATGAATATTCAGGACTGATTTCCTTTAGGATTGATGGTTTGATCTCCTTCCAGTCCGAGGGACTCTCAGGAGTCTCCTCCAGCACCACAGTTTGAAAGCACCAGTGACTTGTTCAAAGTCCCATGGCTAGGAAGAACCGTGATGCAAAACTAGAGCTCTTTACCACAAGCCTCCCTGCCTCTGGGAGATATCATACCTAAAAGTGAGTTTATGAGGGAACAGCAGAAGGCCAAAGACTGAGTCCTTGAAATCTGAGAGAGTAGTGAGCACTGCCAAATGCCACAGTGAGGCCATGGAGGATGTGGCAGGAGGGAGAATCTGGGGATAATTGAACAATGTGTCTATAGTGCTTGAGTCTGCCATTATAGTAAAATGAATACACACCCCTTTGCATAGGGCAAGGCACTCTCTTAGGAGACCTGGCCAGCTGGAAGGAGATGTGGCTTGTGACTCAGCCAAGATTACTCTTTGGTAGTACAACTCTGTGCTAAAATAATTAAAGCCAAATATTTGGGCCTATGGAGTGGTGTGCCAAAAAAAGAGGAGGCAGGGAGGCACAAGTCTCATGGGGACATTTAAGTATGGAATCTCTGAAATGCCAAGCTATTCAGCAATTGCAAAACGCAGCTCACTTTAGATTTTCCAGGGCCACTACTCCTTTGATGGATGATTCAGGTTTTTGCCTCACCCTCTTCTGCTCTATGTGTGTTTGCCTTTGGAGAATGGAAAAGAAAGGCAAGGATCTCCCTGGTGGTCCAGTGGTTAAAAATCAGGTTAAAATTGCCTGCCAGTGCAGGGGGTATGGGTTTGATCCCTGCTCCTGGGATCTTCCACATGCCATGGAGGAATGAAGCCTGTGCAACACAACCACTGAAGCCCACATTCTCTGGAGTCTGTGCTTTGTAACAAAAGAAGCCACTGCAATGAGGGGCTCATGCACTGCAATGAAAACCCAGCAAAGCAAAATAAATAAATAAATAATTTAAAAAGAAAGGTGATTTTGCTTTTGGTAGTCTAGTTAAAGTGAGATTGGAGCCACAACCCAGAAAAGCTTCTATTATATGTGCTTGTTTCCACTTAGCCAAACTCATGTTAACCCCTGGTAGCAAAAACAGTCAAGAGGGCTATACTCTCATTCCCAAGGGGAAGCCTAGAAACCAGTGCAAGGATACTGTGGGCAGTCTCATCACAAACCCTGACTCATTTGCTGTTGATGGTAGATGCAAAGCGATACCTATTTGAAAGAGGCCAATGATGACATTAACCCCTTACATCTGTACAAAGCACCTTCACATGCACCAACTCTGTCTTTTATGACCTTGGTGTAGGTATTGCTATCCCCTCATGCTTAGTAAGTAGCAGGAGACACAATTCAAACCCATCACCTCTGATTCTTTGAATTACAAATGAGCCTGCTATTTTATTGGCCAAAACCTTTCCGAAGCCCACTTAGCTTTATTCTGGCTACATGGAAATTAATAAGACTTTGAGAGTCTCATTGCTGTAAGTAGAATTATGCAGTGAGGAAAGAAAGTGTGTTTGCTTGCTAGTAATCTTATGCATATTCAAAAGCAGAGACATTACTTTGCCGACTAAGGTCCATCTAGTCAAGGATGTGGTTTTTCCAGTGGTCATGTATGGATGTGAGAGTTGGACTATAAAGAAAGCTGAGTGCTGAAGAATTGATGCTTTTGAACTGTGGTGTTGGAGAAGACTCTTGAGAGTCCCTTGGACTGCAAGGCGATCCAACCAGTCCATTCTGAAGGAGATCAGCCCTGGGATTTCTTTGGAAGGAATGATGCTAAAGCTGAAACTCCAGTACTTTGGCCACCTCATGCGAAGAGTTGACTCACTGGAAAAGACTCTGATGCTGGGAGGGATTGAGGGCGGGAGGAGAAGGGGACGACAGAGGATGAGATGGCTGGATGGCATCACGGACTCAAAGTCTGAGTGAACTCCGGGAGTTGGTGATAGACAGGGAGGCCTGGTGTGCCGCGATTCATGGGTCGCAAAGAGTCGGACACGACTAAGTGACTGAACTGAACTGAACTGAATCTTACACAGGGTGCTGCAGGTAACCTACTTCTTATCAGTAAGATGGGGATAAAGGTCACCTTGAAGAGTAGCCAGAAGGAAGTAAACCTATGCAAAATTCTTGGCACGATGGCTGGCAGAGAATATTCATTCAGTGATGTCAACACTCTTCCATCCTTCACATTACCAGGTATTTCTGAGTCCACTGAACTCAGAATTGAGTCCCTGCAGCTCAGGTCTTGGTTTCTGAGGAGGAACCAAGGACCAGGCTGTGGTAGGGCCCAGTTATCCTCCATGACATAAAGCACAAAGACAAGAATATGCTCCAAAGTCCCCAGGACTCTATTCTCCGCCTTTTCAGTGGCTTGTCTCGGGTAATATTTCTTCCATGAAAGTAAAATTTATCACAGAGCTACCTCCTTAAGATTCCAAGATCAAAAAAGGCCTTCAGCTTGGAATTCTGGAATCTACTGAAAAGTTCCTCCCCTTCCCTCTTCAAAGTCATAGCCACATCCTGAGAGATTAGGAGTTTGAACCCACCCTGCTTCTCCCAGTGTTCATCTTTACAGATCCCATTCTTGGAAGTCCACCCCTGTGCAGAGAAGGAGGCCAGCTCAGTCAACAGCACTCTTCTGCACTTTCGGAACTTAATGTTTGCAGGGACCTCTTTGTCCAAAGACAGATCTTCTAAAGATGAAAATATTCACAGACTGAAATTCTCAAACGCCTACAGGGCCAGGCAGGTAAAAGTAGATGAATTAAGAAGGCGGACATTAATCAGTGGAGAGTGGTGGGGGACTGGGGTGAACAGGAGCGCACACTTAACACATAAGAGGCGGGGGCACCTCAGCTCCGCCCATCATGGCCATCCCAGCTTTTCCCTCGGCTTCTTTCCACTCCCTGCAACTCAGGCTCTCGCGCCGCACCTCCCTCCCCTCCCTCCCCTCTCTTCCCCGGGGCTTTGCAGGCTTTCGGTGCAGCCACCCAACTCGGGCGCCCCCGAGAGCCGCAGAGGAGCAGCTGAAGCGATGCTCTCTGACAGAGACCCACTTTTCCCCTGGGAACCCGAGAGGACTGAAGGACGGGACAAAGCCGCGCCCTGAGGGTCTACACTCTAACTGGAAAAACAGGGCCTCACGCCCGGGAGCTCCGGGGCGGGCGTGAGAATACAGCACACCTCGCAGAAAACACTAACCTCCCAGTGGATTAAAGCGGGCAAGGAGGGCAGGGTCAAGGGACGCGATAGAACCGCGCAGTTTCCAGATGGGAAACCCCCATCGTTCAGGAACCCCTCCACACAAGTCACTTCCAAACCAGACGATTCTCGGCAAGGGGCTCATCAGACAGGCGGTGGCTCCTACACAAATGGCTCTGTCCCCTCGCCCTCGGTCCGGGGCGCGCGCAGCTGCAAGAGTCACTGC
>SJXQ01006316.1:760568-835489 GCA_006408695.1 Aepyceros melampus | reverse complement strand
AAGTCCAAGTTTGCCAACCTGAACGAGCAGGCGGCGCGCAGCACCGAGGCCATCCGGGCCAGCCGCGAGGAGATTCACGAGTACCGGCGCCAGCTGCAGGCACGCACCATCGAGATCGAGGGCCTGCGCGGGGCCAATGAGTCCCTGGAGAGGCAGATCCTGGAGCTGGAGGAGCGACACAGTGCCGAGGTGGCCAGCTACCAGGTAAAGGTCGGAGCGCTGCGTGGAGAAAGGAGCCCTGTGCTCTCCGGCGCGTATTTCTCGCACAATTGGGGCCCTCGAAATCAAGGGGAGGATAAAGGAGGGGACGGAAAGCACCCCGCCCAGAGGCACTGGCAAACAAAAAGCCCTGGAGCCTCTCTCGCTAATTTTAGGGGCCTGGACGCACTCTTTCCCTGTCTCTCACTTGCGTCCCTGTCTGAGCCCTTCTAACAAAGAAGCCCTCAAGCTTCTATTCTTCAGCAAGTGGGCATAAACACGCTGGCGACCTGAAGAACAACCCCCTCCCAAAGAGGGAGTGAGCTCAATATGGGTGGGTCGCAGCCTCTCCGTGGTTGGCGGTGCTGTTTCTGCTGTCTGGCTTGTTTGATTGACTTTGAAATGCTTTCTGTGTGTCCTGGGAGTATTTCTGCCCTTGGGTTGGGGGAAGAATGTGAGACTATATTGGCAAGAGTTCTATGCCATTGTCTTGACTTTTGCCCTCAAAGGAGTAGAGACTGGCAGTCAAGGAGATGAGTGATTGGCCTAGTAATAACCGCCCTGCTCTGTTCTCCCCCAGCATACACAGTTCCCTCGGCGACTGACTAACGGTATTTCTTCCTAAGGAAAGCATTACAGACGTTAGCAAAGGAGGATGGTAGGGCGCTGTCCTCGGTGCTGATCTAGAGTTCTTCCCATATCAGAATTTCCCTCCTGTCTCATGTCCCAGTTATGACTCTCTAGGCAATTAACTGCTTCGATTTTTTTTTTCTTCTGCAACACCAACACATCAATCTTGGCTACCTGCAATCAAGGGTCACCTCGTGGCAGCATCAATTTTCACTTTCATGGATGGCTTAGCATTTAACAAAAACCACTTAGTCTGCCCCGCAGCAGTGAAGTCCCACTTGAAAATGCCCATTTCCTTAACAGTTTTCCATCCTAAGTGCATGTGATAAATCAGAGATGAGTGCATCTTTGTTGTAGGTCACTTATTTTTTTCCCATCTTTGCCTGTCCTCTAAGCTCCTGTGAAGGTATTGATTGGCTCTTTCCTCCTTTTCTCTCCAAACAAAGGCCACTGCATCTTCAGTTTTACTACATGGAACATTCTGGGCTTAGGACCACAAAGGACACAGAAGAAGGTGAAAAGTGTAGAAAAGAATCGAAATAGTGTGGTTCAGTTTCAAGGTGCAATAAAAGTTCCATTGGATAGAATGCTAGTAGTTCAGAAACTTGCAATAATTCATTCTACCAAGCTCAAAGTTTCCATTTGATAAAACTAATAATGTTTAGAAACATTAAGTAAATACAATCATGAAAGCAGTGAATCCTCAAAGTGCTATTTTTGTCTGGAGCCAGAGAATTATTATGGGTGTGCAGTATTTGCTGTTCATTATAAATAACTCCTTTTGATAAAGGAAGAAAGCTTGCTTGGGCTGTTTATTTTGGTATTTATAATTACAGTAATATTCAAATAAATGCTTTTATTCCACTTCAAAATGTTTAACTTGAACTTTTCAGTATGTGGCCTAGCTCTCAATAGCCTGAACTAATTATATTTAGTTAATTGAGACTTCATATTTTCTTCTAGAAGCTTCAAAGGATGGGCTACATGGTCTTCTGCTGGGCTAGCCCAGTATTTCTCTAAAAAGGATAACTTACCCATAATCACCATCTGAACTGGGCTTTGCCATGTCCTCTGTTTGCTTGGTGTAGCCCCTACATTCTAAGAAATAGTGACAGTATTGTCTGGTTTGTTTTGTTTGCTTTAAAAGGCTTTCAATGTTAGACAATAGTAGGGTCATCCAGACTAGCCTGCAGAAAACAAAAAACAACAGAAACTGCGGCTCTGCAGCTCTGCAGTGCTGCCCCCATCAGCCAGAGCCTCAGTGGACCTGCTGTGAATGGAAGAGGAGTTCAGACAACAGATACATGTATATATATGAAAGCTGGGGAGGGGTGCACCTCTTCACCTGCGGGCCCTGAAGCCACAAGGGTGTCATCAGGCTGTGCTGACAATCTTAGCAGCACTGATTGAGATGAAAAGCCTCCTTCCCCACAGTGAGATTCAGCCATTGTTTTCTTGCCCTCTAACCCCTCCCCCTCCCCTTTCACTGCAGTGATGGGAGGCTGTTCTCTTTCTTCTGCTTCAGAGGTTAGTGGTAGGCCCATTTTCCTTTGCAGGTTTGCCACCCTCTTAGAGGCAGAGGAAGGCCCCATTAAAGTCACGTTTTCCCTGCCCCAGAGAGCTGACAGCCTATTTGAGGAATGAAAGCTTATCACACTTTTGAAAGGGTGAAGAATGATTCAAGGTGACATATTAATAGTGAGTATACCGTGGTGTATGCAAGAGCTAGAATCAGGCAACACGAAAAATTAAGAGGTGCTTGGACTATTGTCCTCAGAAGCCAAACAGAGCCATCCTCTTTAACTAAAGGCTTTCCATTTCTGACACAGGGTGATTCTGGTTCCTGATTCACCACCATTAGAGTCCCTGTTCTGCCAAAGATGTCTAAGGACATTTTTGGATGGTACTGGGGGCCCTGGCCCCGTACAATGGTCAATCTTGGAAAGCTGAAGCTTTCCTTGAAAGACCTTGCGGAACAATCAGGATCACACCATCGGTTAATGCTCTCCAGGGAGATGAGCCAAGTCTGCCCTCTTCTCTCCAGTATGAGATTGAAATGTAGCCTAATTAAACAGCAGGAAGGGGCTGGCCCCTTGGAGATTGGGGGTGGCAGTGGCTGCATATAAATCTATAACCTGATAGATCCATTTCTGAAATTAGAATTCAAGAAAAAGGTCTTCATTTGGTCCCCTTCTCTCTCTCTTTTTTCCCCAACTCTTCCATATGCTTTTTGCTTTCTTTTTTCTGTTTTTGCCCACTCTACCTCAGTATATTAGGGCTTCCCTGGTGGCTCAGTGGTAAAGAATCTGCCTACCAATGCAGGAGATATGGGTTTGATTGCTGGGGATCAGGAAGATTCCCCTGGAGGAGGAAATGGTACCCCTCTCTAGTATTCTTGCCTTGGAAATCCCATGGACAAAGGAGCCTGGTGGGCGAAAGTCCATGGGATCACAAAGAGTCATGACTTAGCAACTAAACACCAAACATACCACCTCATTGTATTATTGTCACCTGGGCCACCCTGATAGAGCCTTTACAGAAAAGCTAGTGGTTCCTAAACCCATTGACCCACCAAGGTTACTTGGGGGCTTCACAGAAAGAGTCTCAGGCTTACTCCCAAAGATATGGATTCAGTAGTTTGCAGGTGGGGCCCAAGAATATGCAGTTTCAATAAACGCACTGCACTCTACCAATTCCTCAGACTGATTTGGGGGTGCACTGACTTAAACCACCTTTCCCAGTGTAAACCAGCCTATAGAAATACTTGTATGCAACATTTTTAAAGTATTGTAGAAAAAATCATGGGATGAAACAAAGACGGGAGTGAGAAAAGGCAGCAGAGTGACCTGTGAGTGTACCACATATAGAAATCCTCTCTCCCCACCTTCGTTATCAGGCAGAGCAGTAATTCTGCACAGCCGTCTTCAATCAGATGGTGCCGCACTCACTACTGTCGCCCTGAGTGAGGGCCCCTAAAAGTGATGAACCCACAGCTCTGTCTGTTGTCCTGTGCGCCACTGCAGATGTTCTGGTGGCCTGTTCTCTCTCTTAATCCCAGTCCACATCCCTGAGGAGGATGCTCAGCACTCCGGTTAGCCATTCCAGGAGAGACCCCTGGAATGGGAGTGTCTCTCTCCTGTTCCCTCAGTCTAAGCCAGCAGCTGCTGCGTGGTTGGGGGAGGGGGCAGACTGCAGCGCTTTGCTCAGGTTTCCAGCTGGAGGCCATCTTTGGCAGGGCTTTTGAAGGGCAATGCAAGACAGCCTGGGTGGGGAAGAAAGCACAGACAAAGAGCCTCGACGTTGAAGAGCAGTGGTCAGCAGTCAGCATAGTTCCTTCCAAAAAGAGCAAAGTCATGCTTTATGTCTACACTGATCCACAAAATAGACCTGTGAAATGTGTGGCAGAAAAGTTCAAGGAAATCTCATCTATTTAGAACTCAGGTCCCCAGCAACCTCTTATTCAGAAAACAGTTGTGAAACAAAAACAATTTTTTTAAAAAAGGAACTAATTAACCTGCTGATGTGACACATCTATCTCTAAGTCACATATTAGGAAGTTGGCCCTTCTGTGGCCCCCCAGCTTATTTGTTACTTTACTTTGTGATTCTAAAGCACTTTGCTATTTGGATTTCAAGCCTGCGGCAAGATAGAGAAAAGGAACCACAGGAGTCAGGCATTGTCAGGAGTGAGTAGCAGCAGATTAGTTCAACTTTCAGGACAAAGAAAACCTCTAGTAGCAAACACGAGTTCGAATACTGCTCTCAGGGGCCATTTAGTGTAGAAATATACAGCCTTATATATACCTTAGTTGACCTAAAAGATAAAACACATCACAGAATTAGAGAGAAATATTGATCATTATCTTAATCCTTAGTTGCTGAGAAAGGTTGAATTTTGTTTAGTATCCTAGGAAAGAGTAGTACAAAGCACTTTAGAAAAGTTTTTATTTAGATTTGTTATTTAAAACTGTTGTGGAAACCTGGGTGTCCAGAGCTGAAAAGCCTGTGGCTGTTTTGAAGAATGAAGTATTATATTAAATTCTGGAATTTAAGGTTTTAACTTTGTATTTTCCTATCTGGAGAAAGAAAATAATATCCTTTAAATTAAAAAAAATCCAGCTGTTATGGAGATGTACATCTTTGTGAAAAACAAAAATAATCCAATGCTGTATAGGATTTGCCTCCAACTCTCCAATGTTAAAGTTTTATTATACGTTGCTTTCTTTAGTTATCTAAGCCAGGGGTTGCCTATCTCTGGGATCTAATGCCTGATGATTCAAGGTGGAGTGATGGAATAATAGAAATAAAGTGCACAACAAATGCAGTGTGATTGAATCATTCCAAAACCATCCCCTCCCCTCAATCTGTGGAAAAATTGTTTTCCACGAAACCGGTCCCCAGTGCCACAAAGTTTTGGGACCGCTGATCTAAGGGGTTGTAGGGAGGGCTCGTGATCAATTTGTCCATATCATTAAAAGCGTAGAGTCACATGGTATGATATTAACAATAATAGAAATTACTAACATTTATTAAGCAGTTCCTAGGTACCAAACACTGTTCTAATGACTATTATCTAATTGAACAGATAATGGACTCATCACATAATAATGTGAGGTGCATTAAATTGAAATCCTCACTTGAGGATCTCAGAATACCTCAGAAAAGAATAAATATTATAATTTCCCATATACAGAAATGGAAGTTTCAAAGAAAGTAAAGTATAGAAAACTGAGGTATGTTAGATGTTGGTGGCAGGGCAAGAAATGCAATCCAAAGATCTTGATGAAATCTTTTTTTCCTCCTGTAACATTTCTCCTGCCCCTCTGCATAATGAGAATACTTGCTCCTCTTTCTCCTTTTTCCTTCACCTTAGACTCTTTTCCCCTTACGACAGTATATTGATTCTCTTCTAGGGTGTCACTAGATTTGCTTGTAGCTCAGATGGTAGAGTCTGCCTGCAATGCGGGACAACTGGGTTCGATCCCTGGGTCAGGAAGATCCCCTGGAGAAGGAAATGGCAACCCACTCCAATATTCTTGTCGGGAAAATCCCATAAACGGAGGAGACTGGTGGGCTACGGTCCATGGGGTTGCAAAGAGTGGGACACAACTGAGCAGCTAACACTATTTAACCTCAAATATACCAACCATCAAGTAAAATTTCTCGGCAAAAATCCCTTTAAACTCTTATGATCTCTTAACACACTTTGGAATATTTCCACCATTGTTCAGTGTATTATATATTTTCTTCACTGCTTGTCATTCCTTGCTCTGAACCCATCAGTTAATTGGGTTTTTTCTTTGCAGTATCCTGTCAATATTTATAGAACAGGTAGGTGGCATGAATTTTAATTCTTTCTGCAGATTCTTTTGATTTGGAAGTTCACACCCCCTGATCTATCAGCCCTGGCTTTCACCAGCATTTTATCATCCCTACAAGGGAAGTTCAAAGGGTTCCTCAGCACTTTCTTGAGGTTTCTGATATATTTATCTGCATGACTGTTTCATAAAAATAACTCTCAGCCACTGTGCTCACCATGTTGAGAACTGCAACTGAATTATATGAGTTATTTGCTCAGAATAAGAAAAGAAATTAATCCAACAGTCTTTCATTGAGCCTCTCCAGTGTTCATTGTGCTAGGCTATGGGCTTCCAGGGGTGAACTAGACAGACGGCTTCCATGTAAATTACATCCCAGTACAATAGTTTTCTAACAGTGGATTTACCCTTCCAGGGCCATTTAGCAGTGTCTGGAGACATTGCTGGTTATCACAGCTGGGAGAGAAGGTGCTGCTGGCACCTAGTCGATAGAGGTCAGGAGTGCCACTAAAAATCCTACATTCACAGCGACAGCCCCCCTCAACAAAGAATTATCCATATAATAAGAGCTGAAAAGCAGAGTGGCCACTTTCAGGTGGGGGCTTTTTTTTGAAGATACTTTTTTTTTTTTTAAGTTTTCATGAACTTCCTTCATGGGCTAGCAGTTGCCCTGGCTTAAGGGTAAAAGTACATGCCAGATCAGTGTGGAGAGGATACTTAAATTGGATGCCGAAGACCTGAGTAAAGGGCATTTGAACTGAATCTTGTATGACATGACGTCAGCCATGTGAAGACCCACCACAGAGCATTCCAAACAGAGGAAAGAGCTAGTCTAACGGGCCTGCGATAGCAATGAACTTGGTAAATTTAAGGAGCAAAAGAGAAGGCCACGGTAACTAAAACATAATGAGCAAGGTGAAAAGTATAGGCTGTGCTGAGAAGTTTGCACTTAATTCCAAAGCTGTTGGAGGGTTTTAAGTAGATGAGGAATAGGATCTGCTGTGTTTTTAAAAATCCTCTCATTTCTCAAGAATCACAGATTTAAACTTTTCTTCTTCTGTGCCTGGTTTTGCACCTGGAGGAACTTAAAGCACAAGTATTATATGAACTTAAGTTTTTTTTTTTTTAATTGTAATTTCAATCTGCCATTTGGATTAAAAAAAAAAATTCCTTGAAGTGTTTATGCTTCCTGTCATGTAAAATTCGGCCAGTAAAATAGACTTCATGAAACCATCACAACAAATGGAGGCAGAGACTCGCCATCCTCTCCGTGCTCTCCACAGTTGGAATTTTCTGAATCTAAGCTCGTGACCTGAGCCTTTGGTTCCGAAAAGGACATTCAACAACTGAGCAATTCAGCAGTAATACAATAGCAAGGGAGGGACAGTAAGTGAGTAAAAAATAAATATCTTCCCGGTGTTTAGTTGAGAACCCTGTGCCCCTTGATAGAAATGTATCCAGATCTCCTGGGACCTTTATGGAAAAATTAAGATGTTGGGACCTCATCCTGGAACAGTTGAATCAGAATCTGGGCTGAGGGACAGGTATGGATCTTTAATGTGTAGGCAGAGTTGAGAATCCTTGTTTTCTTAATCTCGATGAATGTCAGCCAGTTTGGCCTATGTATATTGGATTTGTGTTGCTGCTTTTCAGGATAACATTGGGCAGCTGGAGAATGATCTGAGGAACACTAAGAGTGAGATGGCCCGCCACCTTCGGGAATACCAGGACTTGCTCAATGTCAAAATGGCTCTTGACATTGAGATAGCAGCTTACAGGTATGTCATAGGGCATGCTCACCTAGGCAGATCCTGTCACCTATGGCATCACTACCCAGATAAGTGGTTTTAGGCTCTAATTTCTGATGGTTGAAGCAGGGGATGAGGAAAGGCATCACTGCCTCCTCCTTTCAGGTAAGCTGACCCTTATGTCCTTCAACTTGGTTATGTCCCAGCTCCACCCTGCTAGTGCCTGGAGGCCTGGAGCAGTCTACCTACCTCTGCAGAGATTTAAGGGAATAATGTGAGTGCACAGAGTTGAAGTAAAACCCATCAGATTCTAACTTTAAAAACAGGGTTCATATAACATAGAAAGTCCTCATAGATGAAGTATCCCCCTGGATACCTGTGTAAGTAAACAAGGATGCTTGGGGCTGGTGCACTGGGACGACCCAGAGGGATGGTACGGGGAGGGAAGAGGGCGGGGGGTTCAGGATGGGGCACACGTGTATATCTGGCAGATTCATGTTGATGTATGGCAAAACCAATACAATATTGTAAAGTAATTAACTTCCAATTAAAATAAATAAATTTATATAAAAAATGACAGCAGCTACTATTTTTGAATGACTACTGTGTGCTAGGCAGTATATTAGATTCTGCATATAAATTGTCTAGGTATCAGGTTGTATTATCATTTTGCAGATGAGGAAACGAACTGTAGACTGATCGTGTCTACAGTCACAGTGTTGGTAAATGAGAGTTCAGACTCAACCTCAGATCTGTCTGAGAATTTTTTCTTTTTTTCTGACACTTTGTATACTACTTTAAAGCTCCCAGAGGATTTGATAGTGTTTTGAGTTTCTGATTTTTTTTTAAATGATAAAAGTTACCAGAATTATGAGAGGAAAAGAAAGATACTGGGGCCATTCTATTATGATGCTGTTTAGGCCAGGCTGGGAAAAAGCTTGGTATCTGAAAGTTTAATTCCTTGGTTTCTGTTATTGCTGATTCCATATCCTTTGTACCCTGACATGCTGAAAAAATACAGATCTCAAGTTCAAGCTGAATTAGGCAGTTTCTTTGTGAACTTCTTACCTTCTTATCCCTGTTGCACTTAAGGTGTTAATTAGTAAATTACTTCTCCTTAGATCTTTATAGACTCTAAGTGACAAAAATGGGTGTGATGAAACCAAGGGGAGTTGAAGGGTTTTTTTTTTTTTAATGTATTTGCAAATAAGATAGGTTTCCCCTTGACAGTGCTTTAAACATAGCTGGTGCTAAAGGTGTGTGTGTGTGTGTGTGTGCACGCGTGCTGGATGAAAAGGTGGGTGTGTGCGGATAAAGTCCAAGTCTTTGGCCTTGAAATTCAATATTTATTGGTCTCAATGTCATGAAGAAACTGTGAAATCTGGAATCTGAAGTCTTTCTGAAATGAATAGGGGATGGAGGGTTAAATTCTTTTAAAAGTTGCAAGTTCAATTCCTAAGAGTTTTTCTCTGTTGGATTTACAGGAAACTGCTGGAAGGTGAAGAGACACGTTTCAGCACCAGTGGATTAAGCATTTCGGGGCTGAATCCACTTCCCAACCCAAGCTATCTGCTCCCACCTAGAATCCTCAGTTCTACCACCTCCAAAGGGTCAGCCACTGGGCTGTCTCTTAAGAAAGAGGAGGAGGAAGAGGAGGCTTCTAAGGTAGCCTCAAAGAAAACCTCCCAGATAGGGGAAAGTTTTGAAGAAATATTGGAGGAGACAGTGATATCTACTAAGAAAACCGAGAAATCAAATATAGAAGAAAGCACCATTTCAAGCCAAAAAATATAATTCTCTTGCTTAAAAAAAGTTAATGCTTAGGAGGGGATAATATACTCTTGACTTGTTAAACAGCCTATTCCTGATCCAAAACACCTGTCGCCACTCTACATTGTCTTCAAGGCTTCAGTCTCATATTTAGCATTGAATACTTACTTTCTCTAATAAAAAATCCACACCTTAGATTGGAGCAAACTGCAGTCCTAGAGCAATCACAGAGGAGTTATCTAAGAATGCAGCTTTCTCACCTAAAGCTCAGGCTTCACAGCTATAGATGATTCAGGTACAGAGGAAGTACAAACTAAGGTGCTAAATCTGTGATCATCACCATCTTGCTGTGAATTGAAATTAAAACCTATATTCACTCACCATACCCGGCCGTTACCCAGCTATATAATCTCACTCTAGATATCTAAAACATAATATCACTGCCAGAGATAAACCCACAGTCCACACCCGACACCACTCGATAGAACTGCTTCACAAATGATAGGTGTTTGTTTAATGGGTATTTTCCCTCTCACCCCCCTGCAATTCCATATATCCTTTTTCCATTCAGGAAAAAAAAAAAGAGTAGTGTAGTATTTGTCCTTTTAAAACACATTTAGGTTCTTTTCAAAAGAACTTAACCCCTTTAGCTCTCTCTGCTCAATAAGTAGAATTAGATGCATGTTGACCATTTCTATGATTGGTGTAATGACTTCTCCCTGTCTATTTCATGTCCTTTTAATTATATACTTAAAAAAAAATGGCAGTGATAAGTTTTGTGGGTTATCCCTTAGCTTATTCAAATCCATTTAATTAGGAAAAAGGAATAGTTTACTAAGAATGTAGCTTTTCACCTTAACTTTAGAAGCACAGTCATAGTTAATCCCAAACTGTGATTAAGCTGACCTTAGATTTAGTAGTGTAAGCTAGAAGAGGTGAGTATTTGTATGAAGGGGAAAAGAAAGTCTCATTTATCTGTGGCAGTTCATTTGTGGCGATAGAGAATTAGCTGTTCATGCCTTTTCCCTTAAAATCCTCATATTTCCCTCCCCACTAGTCTAGGTCCTAAAAAGGCCTTGTCTTCACACCTATGCCTTTTAAGAATGCTAAATGTAGATGATCTTATCACCAGGACACAATGCTCCTGCCCAAAAGTAAAAAGTCCTTTCTGGTCAATCAGTACCACTAGCAAAAAAAAAAAAAAAAAAATCTGATCTTGTAACAGTCTTGCCCAACAGATTTCCTGTTGCTGCATAGTTGGTGGGGTCTTGCTTCCCTGCTGGAGAGGAAGAGACACTCAAACCAGAGAAGGGCACAGATGTCCTGCTCACACACTAGGAAACAGGTTCTGGGAAGTCCAGTTTTCATTTGTCCAGCTGTGTAGCGCCTGCATTGCCCAGTCTTCCACATGTGCCAAGTTTTATGCAGAATTAATTCTCTGTCGGAGTCACTTCCATAGATCTGAAGAGCTGCCATATCTGTGTCACACATCTCCATTTCTGTGGTGAAAAGGACATGATGCTTTTACTCAACTTTCTGATCCTAGCACGTGCTTCAGCCGTTCAAGGAACTTGAAAGAATACTTTCTCTTCTTCCTTTCCCTCACTCCATTCCTGTCTTTACTCCTTACACTTACTGTAAAGCATTAGTAAAATAAGAATTAAAAGTCACACGAATCCCACCAACATAACTTGTGTTTTGTAGTTTCTGCTGCTTTAACTGAGAGAAGCACTGTTTTGGTTCAATGAACAGTTGCACCCCCTGATAATTCAGAAATCATATGTTCTCTGTTCTGTGCATCCTTGCTTAATGTTTCTTTTTTTTTTTCCCTGTCAAAGCCTCAGGGCTATAGTCTGCAGACTGTCTGGTCTGAAACATAATGCACTAAGTGGGCAGTTCATGGCAGGAAATGGGGGAAATCAAATCAATCAAATGATGAAAGACAATGTATTCTGTGCCTGGATAATGATTTAACTAGCTTAGCTTGCTGAAGATTGCTGAGAATGAACTGGCAGAAGGCACATGATTAAAAAGTTCTTCAAAACAGTAAGAGTCTTTTCCTTCTTTAAAAATGAAGCTCTGCTTCTGCAGAAACCACATGCCTAGGTAGAACATGGGCAGCAGTAATAGAATCTCCTCTACTGTAGTGATTCTTAACCTTTTTTGGGATTAAAAAGGCTTCTCCCCCTTGGAGAAAGCTATGGATCCTTTCCCCCAAGAATGCACAAAACTATACAGGCCAAGGGACCTGTGACTCCTTTAGAACTATCTACTTCTGGTATACAGAAGTCCATGGATGCCAAGTTGAGATCTCCTAATGCCAGGCCAGGTTCCAGGAAGGAGACTGCCAATGAGGGGATATTTGGATGCAACTCACAGCTGATGGTTGAAGCTGGAGCTTGCTGAATCCTGAACAATATTGTCATTCTCAGGACATCTGTCTAAAGGCACTTCCAGGCCACTTGAAGATACATTAGTGGTACTGCTAATGAAAGACGTTAGTTGCACACTAACAATGAGAGTTTTGTAATAAAACATCTTTTAGGAACGTCCCTGGTGGTCCAGTGGTTAACACTCCTCACTTCCAATGCAAAGGATGCACATCAATCCCTGGTCAGGGAACTATAATCCCACATACTGACTGGCACAACCAGGAAGTAAAACACAAACACACACACACACACCTTTTAGGGCCTATTAAAGAACAGTAGACTCATCAGTACATGGGCTTGCATTGTAGATATTTGTTGCCACTTCTAAGAATAGTAGTATGTGGTTATTAGATCCTTCTCTATGCAAGGCCAGAGTTCTTTCCTTAATTTATAGAATTTCTGGCTCTTACTAGTCTGTATCTCCTATTTTCAGGGAGTCGCCACTAGTTGCCATGAGCTCGTTTATAAAAGAAATACATTAAAAGCACATTATGAAGTTGATGAATTATTAAACCAGAACAATTATAGTAACAGGGAAACATGGCATTCAGCATCACCAGGCAGGGAGGAGAAGGAAAGGCGAGCAGCAGTATCGACTGTTAGGACAACAGAGTGAGTCTGTGAGACTGTGGGGAAGCCTGTCCATGAAGCACACTAGTGATACTTTCAGTCACTAGGCAATGTGATCTTCCACATCCTGAAATGCATTAGTAACAGCTCTTATTTATTCAGTACCTACTTACCATATGCCAGTCACTGTACTAGGCAGTAAACATAGAATGATCTCAGTTAAGCCTCACAACCCTCGCTAGGTATAGTATTTGTATACCCATTTGACAAACGAAGGAACAGAGTCTCGGAATGACAAAGTTAAACCCTGTCTGATGGCTCATAGTGAGTAACAGATCTGGTCTGCTGACTCTTCGGTGCCTGCTTTTCTTTCCTATGTTGCCTTTCTATGTAAAAGAAAGTCCCCTCCGCCCTGCTCCACCACTTGAGGGAATAAGCATCTATCTTTTCATTTTCTTTTTCACTCCTTCCCCCCAGGGTTTAACTTAAGGTTTCTCTGCCCCAGAAACCCTTGGCAACATCGAGTCCCAAAGGCAAACTGGTATTGCAGATTTCCTGAGCCTACTGCCTTCCTGCACTGCAGTGAGGTTGTAGCAGCCCAAACCTGGGCCTGGACTCATCCAACATGAGGCTCTGCATGCTCCTGCTAAAAATTATAGAGGAGTGGATGCTATTTACCTATTTTTAAAAAAGGAGCTTTAAAAATATTTTTGTAAAGGAATTCTATAGCTCAGTATCAAAGAGCTGGAATTAAAGGAATGTTACAGAGGGGCCCTTTCCTCAAGAGGTAATAAATCCAAGATATTTGTAATTCATTTTACTGGACTGGCTAAAGAGGGGGACAAAATTTGAACAACAGTCTGGAAACTAGAGTCCAAATTTTATCTCCAGAAATAATGCAAGTTATGCAGTCGTGGGGATAAACTTTTAGGACTTACCTGTGAACATAAGCAGGGAGACCAGATTACCACTCATGGATCTAAAGGCAAACAAGAGATAGTTTTTAAATGTATTTAAAATCCATTAGAGCAGAAAGCACACTGGCAGTTGCTAGGTCTGGAAAAGAGGGGTAAAGAAGTGGGGCTTCATTGTGAATGATGGAAACGTTTTGGAACTAGATACGAAAGGCGACTGCACAACACTGCAAATGTGCTAAATGCCACTGAAATATTCACTTTAAAATGATTAATTTTATGTCATCTAAATTCACCTCAAGTTTAAGAACCCACTGATAGAGAACTTATGAGACTATCAGAAAAGTAATTATGACATCTACCATACCTTCTGCTCCAACTGAGACCATTATGTACAGCCACCTGGGTCAACCCAGAAGGAATTCCATTTGGACAACATTAAGCCAGATCTAATAAGAGTAGTATTGATTTCAAAACAGAGCCTGGAGAAAAAGCCAAAAATCTCCCTGGATGTAAATGAAAGAAAGAATAGCTAGAAATGTTGCTTGCTTATGAGTAGTTTTCACTGATTTCCAGCTAATTTTATTTTTATTATTATATCATCAGAAATCTGTTCCTTAAATATATTCAAATTATAAGAACACATTTTGTTTCTTAGAACCAAATAAATTCATATACCTAAAAGCACAGTGCTAATTTAAAATGGAAATAACTGAGTGGAGCTTTGTAAACAAGTTCCTATGTGAAATTTTATTTTTCTTTCTAGACAGTACATTACCGGCTTTGCTGCATGTTCAGATTTAAATGTACAGGTTAGTTGCTGTCATCATGCCTTTAGCTACTTTCAAATATCTCATATGGCTATGCCATTTGCAAATGGGGTGAGTGCTCCTGAATCCAGTCAAACAAAGGGCTGTTTTTATTACATTACCAACCCTTGCTGCATACACTTAAAGGGAGAAAAGAATGGTTACTATGTGGATCAAAACGCTGCTCTCCTCCTCTATCGATCTCTTAGAAGTTGATTGGATTGCCCTCATGTTTTATGCTATTTCACAAGCTTACTAGGTGGGGGTGGGAACTAGCTAAAATTTATGTTCTTAAAATCCCTTGAAACACACACACACACACACACACACACACACGCCAAGATTGTAATAAAACAGAGTGAGTCATACCACAGATATTTAAAGAATTATGTTTCTACAGTGCTTCAGTGATTCTGAATAAAACAAAACAGAGAGAGCTTAGGCTACAAAGAAAATGAAGACTGGTCCTGGAAGGGTCTCCAGGCTTGCTTCCTCACGGATTAATTACTGTAGATCACCACATGGCTGCCCTCTTCCTGATGAGACAAGCAGTCTCTGTTCTGAGACTTTTCATTCCAGTTTTATCACATTCTCCTAGGGGTTAGAGAATGCTCAGCAGACTGTCATCAAAATCATTAGTATAAGGGCTGGAATTTTAGAATATAATCAGTAGCAGTCTGGTTAATTGCTGATTATTACACAGGGCAAAAAAGCAGCTCTTTCCTTAGAAGTGCTTGTTAAAAAAAACTTAACTCAGGTTTGTCTGCTATGCCATATGTGTGAATGAATGAGGGGTAACTTCCATCCCTCATGATTTCCAGGCATAAGAATTTATACATGACATATAGAATTCCTGATGTCCTTTAGGACTAGACAATCTTTTATCTTTATCTTAAATCAGACATAAGCTCAGCAAAAGGAACCCTTCTCTGGCAACTGAAGTTGTTGTCCATGGCCTAACCTAGTCTGTAAAGTAGAAACAGCCAACTTAAGATTAGAACTAAGGTGAAAGCAGAATTCAGGTCCAACTCCAGGGCCTGTATCCCAACACTTGGTCCAGTTATTAATAGAAGGAAGTGAATATAGAAAATATATAGGACAGAAAATGGGGAGGGGGAACATAATTTAACTTTGATCTTTTAATATTAACAGGCCTACTTATTCATAGGAAACTAATTCAGCAAAGTATCTACGAAATGACTACCAAGGGACCATAACTGAATTTGAAGACAGACTGTATGCCAACCACTATTCTGAGTGCTTAATACATTCATTAATTATTTTAACTAGTCTTTGCGTTAGGTACTACTGTTTCAATTTACTGATATGGAAAACTAAAGCTCAGAGAAATTATATAAAAGTTCAAAATCACACAGCTTACAAAGCTGGAGGTCAAATCTGTGAGTCTGGACTTCAAAATTCATGTCCTTATCCAATGTGAAATACTGCCTCTAGGCCTACTGGGGGGAAAAAAATCTGTTCCTGGCAAACATCTTCATCTTCTGATTTAAAATGTTGTTCAACCAGCTTTTCTTTTGGAAAAACATTTTCTTAGAAACATTAGAAGAAAAAAACTTCTCTCACTTAAAAGAAAAAAATAGTATCACTATAATAACCTGTGTAAAACCACTCAGTTGTGTCCGACTCTTTGTAACCCCATGGACTATAGCCTGCCAGGCTCCTCTGTCCATGGGGATTCTCCATGCAAGAATACTAGAGTGGGTTGCTACGCCCTCCTCCATGGGAGCATACCAACCTAGGGATCAAACCTAGGTCTCCCACATTGCCTGTGGATTCTTTTACCATCTGAGCCACCAGAGAAGCCTTGTAAAACCACAGGTACCATCAAAATGAAACAAATATGCAGTAAAGATCAAACCATAATATCCATTCTATGTAAATAAATACTTGTCAAGCTTTCAGAAGATCAATATGGTATTTCATTTACGCATGGACTATTAACCTCAAAGATAATAAAAATTTAGATATCATCTGTCCAGTTTTGAAGAGAGGCCAATAATCAAATTTATGTACACAACATTATTGAAAAAGGTTACAAGTGAGGACCTACCCTTTGACCATGATATACTGAAGATAGCAGAAATGAACAGTCAGAGTCAGCTTGATCCTTCTCTATTAATAGAGCCTTCCAAGATAACAAAATATACCAGAGAGGTTGCCAACTATTAGAACTTGAAAAGGAAAAAATAAAATTTTTTTAGTCATATATACATCTAATAAGAAATTATGATCTGGTCATCTGAGAAGAATTTTCATCTAGGATTGAATCACTGAGATTATACTTTGTGTTCAGTTCAGTTCAGTTGCTCAGTCGTGTCCAACTCTTTGTGACCCCATGAATCGCAGCACGCCAGGCCTCTCTGTCCATCACCAACTCCCAGAGTTCACTCAGACTCATATCCACTGAGTCAGTGATGCCATCCAGCCATCTCATCCTCTGTCGTCCCCTTCTCCTCCTGCCCCAAATCCCTCCCAGCATCAGAGTCTTTTCCAATGAGTCAACTCTTCGCATGAGGTGGCCAAAGTACTGGAATTTCAGCTTTAGCATCATTTCTTCCAAAGAAATCCCAGGGTTGATCTCCTTCAGAATGGACTGGTTGGATCTCCTTGCAGTCCAAGGGACTCTCAAGAGTCTTCTCCAACACCACAGTTCAAAAGCATCAATTCTTCGGTGCTCAGCCTTCTTCAAAGTCTCACATCCATACATGACCACAGGAAAAACCATAGCCTTGAGTAGACGGACCTTAGTCGGCAAAGTAATGTCTCTGCTTTTGAATATGCTATCTAGGTTGGTCATAACTTTTCTTCCAAGGAGTAAGCGTCTTAATTTCATGGCTACTGTCACCATCTGAAGTGATTTTGGAGCCCAAAAAAATAAAAGTCTGACACTGTTTCCACTGTTTCCCCATCTACTTCCCATGAAGTGATGCTGAACAGGAAAAGTAAACTGGTCGGTGGCATCACTTTCAGAATTCAAAGCCACAGTTGCTGTAGAAGAGTCACTGCGTGAGTGTGTGCAAGAAGTTTGAATCCAGAGGAGAGACTGTCAGGAACTAGATAATAAGGTATCTGACTCAATCAAGAAAGAAGGGCAATACAGTGGAAGCAGAGGGGAAGCTCAGTGAAGCCCAAGGTCAGAGGAAATGATGATACCAGAGAGAAAAGACTGGGGTGGCATTTAGGGAGGAACTGAGAAACCTGACAAGATCACATTCTGTCAGACTACTATTATCACAAATTAGCCCCTTGGATATCTTCGTTTAGAAAGGGCTTAAGCGAAAACAGAGAACCTAACATCTGTGCCAAACAAATCTTTCCCTAGCCATTGAATCTAGACTCTGGAGTCTGTACTTCATGTAGTCTCATTTGTGCAGATTTGAGGGTTTAGTTTTGTTTCTGCTTTTGTTCCTAGCAAAAATCCCTCTTGAAACAGTAAGGCTAACTCAAGGCAACAAGACAGGGCATTTGTCTTGTTTTCGCTCGAGCTTTTTCCTCATCTAAGTCTTTGACCCCCTTTGACTTTATTTGAAGACAGTTACCATATATGGCCTCTCACTGCCAAGATTTTTTGCTTCTCCAAGATATAAGCAATTGGTCAATGCTTGCTCTTATTTTCTGAGTCTCTCCTTCTAAGTGTTCCCTATCCCACGGCCTTCCCATCTGTCAATATATCTAAGGTATACTACACAGAACTGGATAAAAGATGCATTGAAGATTAGAAGTTTTAACTCCCTTGATCTAAAACTGTGTTTCTACTGATGTAGCCCAAGGTCACATTGCCTTTGGAAGTACCGATTTTTAAACTAGTTTTTTTAAACTGATTTTTAAATCAGTGTTCTTACTTAGTTTACTATCTGGTAGTAACAACAAGTCAAATAAAAATAACCAGATAAAATTCATTCTTTGCAATGCCTGGAGGTCAAGCTCAAGAGGGAGGGAAAAATAAAGGGTGGAACTCTTTGTGACTCTCATAGTATTTACTAGTGTCTGCTTTGGTAAGATTCTGAGATGTGAGTAATCCATAGGCTGCAAGTTCCTTAAAAGCAGACCACTTTCCTCTAATTTTAATTTTGTTGTCCACACAAGTGATAATTCTTTTGACTTATTGCAGAAATATTTATCAAATAATTGTTGTTCAGTCGCTCTGTTGTGTCCAACTCAGTGCAACCCCATGAACTGTATGTAGCATGTCAGGCTTCTGTCCTTCACCTCCCAGAGCTTGCTCAAACTCATGTCCACGGAGTCGGTGATGCCATCCAACCATTTTATCCTCTGTTGTCCTCTTCTCCTTCTGCCTTCAATTTTTCTCAGCATCAAAGTCTTTTCCAATGAGTTGGCTCTTTGCAACAGGTGGCCAAAGGATTGGGGCTTCAGCTTCAGCATCAGTCCTTCCAATGAATATTTAAGGTTGATTTCCTTTAGGATTGACTGGTTTGATCTCCTTGTAGTCTCAGGAATCTTCTCCAACACCACAGTTCGAAAGTATCAATTCTTTGGTGCTTAGACTTCTTTACGGTCCAACTCTCACATTCATATGTGACTACTGGAAAAACCATAGCTTTGACAAGATGGACTTTTAATTACATATAATACTCTGCTTTAAAAAAATAAGTGTCTTCCCATGTTACTATAATTTCTGAGCCCTTGAAATAAACTTAGTATGCCTGAGAACTTGGTCACACCAGATAGTTTATGCTGACAATGTGATTTATGGTGAATGCCTATTTTTATATACCTGGGACATGCCATATCAGGTTGTCTACTGGGAGGGTGCTGGGGTATCAAGGCTGCATGCCTATGCGACTGAATTCCAGTAAAAACTGGACTCTAGGGCT
The DNA here is from genome assembly GCA_006408695.1 of Aepyceros melampus. Lineage (NCBI taxonomy): Eukaryota > Metazoa > Chordata > Mammalia > Artiodactyla > Bovidae > Aepyceros > Aepyceros melampus. The sequence goes on along the minus strand of SJXQ01006316.1, from coordinate 816,245 downwards.
CAGGTGAGCTTCCCTGGTTGGCAATACTTCACATATCATGTTGGGAAAATTAAACACTCTCCTTGCATCTCCAATGGAAGAGGACAAATGGAAGCTTGGCCTGGTTTCTCCTGGACTCTACCCTATACATCTTTTCCTGTTGCTCATTTTAATCTGTATCCTTTCATAGTAATAAGCTTAACCAAGAGCATAATAACTTTTTGGGTCCCATGAGTCCTTCTTGTGAACTATTAAAGTTGAGAATGGTCTTGGAGATCCCCAACACAGTTGTTAACATGGGACAACAACAAAAATAGTAAGTAATTTGTGCAAGAGATATTTATGAGGAAGTGAACTCCATAGCTGTTACTTTGTCCACTGTCAAATAAAGGTATCTGGTATAACCAGGGAAGGTAAAGATGTTTATAAAATATTTATTTGATGGCACAGTTTAACTTTGCTTTGGATGTCTTGTCCCTTAAAGAGTTTTAGTTATTTTTAAAAAATCCTCAATAAACACAAGCATTTCAAAATAGGTTAAAATAAATTTTTATTAAAAAATTGTATTAAATGTTAGAAGAAATTTATACAGAATTCATAAATTGTTTATAAAACAATTACCAATCTTTCTCCAATTATAATTGTTTTTATGCAGATCTGGAAATTTTGGAGTGAAATAAGGTTTACAAAATATTTCTTTTAAAGTATTAAAATGCTAATTTTAGGCAAAATAATCTTTAAAATGGAAATTTTTGCATCCAAGTGAGTGTGAACCCTCAAACACCCGTATTCTTTATCCCGGCGACAAATGGGAAAATGAACATCAAACTGACTTACTGAGGAAACAATGAACAAGTATTCTGTAAACCTTAAATTCATTCAAATTTTTAAATTACTTTCAAAAGTAGTACCATTACAAGGTACTGACAATCACATTGTGTACTCAAAATTAATGTTAATCAAACTAACTTTCAAAAAAATGTTGCAAAGAGGCACCCCTTGTTGTAAGATATGTTAAAGGTGCCTTCATTACACTGAAGACCTAAACCCTACGGGGGACAGTATCCTCACACACACAAAAATATAATTCATCCCCTTTAGAAGTGGATAATATCTCTTTAGTAGTGTTGCTGGTTTAAAAAAAAAAAGACATAAGTTCAAAAGATGACGGTAACATACAAAAGTGGCCCATGGTTTTGGTCTTTGTCTGAGAAGTACATTTGTAATTTAACAAAGACTGGTTTTAAATTTTCAGTTCAAAAGCACACTTCTTTTCCAATTGGATGACTGCCCAACTGATGCCATTCCAAAGAGCAGAATCCCAATCACCAATTTGAAAGGGGTATGGCTCAATGAAGACAAAAACAGTGACTGATTTACCTCAGAGATTGGGAAACAAAATCTATATCAAAGTATCTGAAATCATAAAAAGTAAATGCTTTCAAATTTCCCCCTGAGCTATGGATATAGTCACTTACTAGAGAGACTTTTTACTAAGCAGATTTTTCATTAAACAGATGCATTCTATCATTCCAAGTTATACTTAAAAATCCTATGATTTATAAGACTCTTATGATTCTTGGTGCTGAAAATAGATAAGTTATATCTCAAACAGCACAAAATGATAGCAATTACATGTTTCATGGAAATCTTTGGTGAGAATGCAATCCTGCAGAAGCCGCCTTATTTTGTCCACTCACTCATAATAGTCTTACAATCTTCAAGTAATTTTCAAAGGAGAAACCACAAGTCCATAATGAAGGACCAGCAGACCATCCTGAAAAAAATAAAAGTGTTCTGCAGTTACTTGAAAACCACTTACATATATGATCAAGTCAAAGATAGTTTATTTTTCATAACCCAACACTAATGTGAAATTCTTTGATTTAAAGAGAATAAAGTTCCAAGATAAATAAACTTGTTTATCTACTCACCTAATAACCAAACACTCCCTGTTAGTGTGCTTTTTAATGACTCTTAGAAGAAAATCCTGAAACTACCAGTATCCACAGTTTGTCAAGGTTGTTTATGGCTAAACAGTTCTCCAAAAAGAACTAAAACTTCTCATTTTGCAGATTACTTAATATATCACCCAACTCTGGGCTTCTCTAAGAAAGACTCAATTACCGTAGCGTATCATGGATCTGCTAGGAAATAAAACATTTCCCATACAAATGTAGCTTACAACTAAAATAAGTGAGAAAACTTCAGAACTCTTACCCATTTAATACATGATAATTTGATTCCTCCTTGAAGACTGTTCAGTACAATTAGCCCTTTCTTTGCTACCCAGAGTCATCATTATGAACTGTAACTGTACTGTGCTATATAACACAGTGATGTCCTCTGGGGTTGTCAGGAAACTTAACACTAAATGACTCCAGATATGATGTTTATGAGTTTCTTTATGTCTCCTTTCTTGATATCAGGTCTTAATTCTTTGTGCTGTCACCAAGGCTGCACACAGCAAGCAACCTACCTATTTAAGGTGCTATTTGTAATTTACTATGAACTGAAAAACTAGCTTAAAAAGAAGACTCATTGAGAAAGTATGCCATGGGCAATGGGCCTACTTTGAGCAACATTTAGAGGGAGTGGTGGCATACACGCCTTGCATTTCCAACCCCGGTCTAGCTACCACCCTTTCTTTCTTCTTTATTAAGCTTTTTCATGGCTCCACTTCCTCATTTCTCATTTACTATTCAACTCACTACAATCTGGCTTCTGTTACTGGCAACTCCAGTGAAAACTCATCAGAATTCTAGAAAGGGGTTCACAAATTCAAATACCCACAAAAGCCAGAGAAGTACCATAAATGAATATGTGAGTCAGTTAAGTAGTCAAATAGGGTATGTTGAGACCAGTGATAAACCATATAGCAGATGCTTAGCTAAAGGAATTTAAACTCAAAAAATAGTTAAAACATAGAATAAGCCAAATAGAGTACTATCAATCCCACACCATGTCTGGCCTACAGATCATCAGATCTCTTCTAGACTAATTAGTCTAATCAAAGTAAATGAATTTGTATTCTAACACACACAGAAGGATCCTATTAACATATTTACATGAATACAAATTACATTTTACAGAATGTCAATTTTTGGCATATAGTTATGTTTCAGAATTACAAGCTGTTTAAAATCTCAAAACAACTTTAATACATGTATAAAATTATACTTTATGAAATGAGATAATCTTTATAATTCAAATTTATATCTATGTTTATTATGTTTATATTCTGATAAATATATAGGAATATATAATATTATTTATATTTTATATTTAGATATTTCCATTCATGGTCTTCTTAAACAATTTACCAGAGTAAATCCTCTAAAAGATAAGTCAGATTATGTCTCTTCTGTCCTTGGCTCAAACCTCTCCAATCAATAGTTTCCCACCTCACTCAATTAAAATCCTAAGTTCACACTACAGCCTATAAAGTCCTGCATGGTTTTATTCTGTCAGATCTGAGTTCCTCCCATTCTCTCCCTCACTTGCTACATCCTGGCAATGGCACCCCACTCCAGTACTCTTGCCTGGAGAATCCCATGGGCGGAGGAGCCTGCTAGGCTGCAGTCCATGGGGTCGCTAAGAGTCGGATACGACTGAGCGACTTCACTTTTACTTCTCACTTTCATGCACTGGAGAAGGAAATGGCAACCCACTCCAGTGTTCTTGCCTGGGGAATCCCAGGGACGGGGGAGCCTGGTGGGCTACCGTCTATGGGGTCGCACAGAGTCGGACACGACTGAAGCGACTTAGCAGCAGCAGCAGCAGCAGCTTTCCCACTGCAGAGATGTATTATTCATTTAGCTAAGAGGTTCTGAGATTACATGACACTTACATAGTTATCAATGAGGACTTTATAAATATTCTTTAAATTGAAGTCATACTTTCTACCTACTCCATTGACTTTGGGATTTTACGCCTAGCATTTTACATTTCTAATCAAGCTTAAACTTTAAAAAAGACAAAATTTTCTAAGATTTCTAAAGTCTGATTTTATAAAAATCTTAGGAAATGTCTTGTTTATGCCTCTAAGTATGCTTTACTTAGCTAAGAAACAATTTTACTAGTGATAAACCTGTACGCAAGACAGCAAAAGAGACACAGAGGTATAGAACGGCCTTTTGGATTCTGTAGGAGAGGGAGAGGGTGGGGTGGGTTGGCAGAGTGGCAGTGTAACATGTGTGATATCATAAGTGAAATGAATCGCCAGTCCAGGTTTGATGCAGGAAGCAGGATGCTTGGGACTGATGCACGGGAATAATCCAGAGAGAGGGTGTGGGGCGGGAGGGGGGAGCTAGGGAGGGGGGAGGTGGGGGTCGGGATTGGGAGTTCATGTACACTCGTGGCTGATTCATGTCGATGTGTAGCAAAACGAATACAGTATTGTAAAGCAAAACTAAAAAAATAAAAATTAATTAAATTAAAAAAAGAAACAATTTTACTTTTGTATTTTATGAAGATCTTTTGAATTATTTGTTTCTAAAATATAAAAAATTAGTATATTTCTAAAAACATGTAATAATAATCAAATAATTACCCAAAAAAGTATCCAGCTACCCCTTCGTTAAAATCCTAAGCTTTAAGTTCAACTTTTTCAACAGTTGAACCTTGATTCTATTGCTAACTAACCAAGTGATTTTGGGCAAGGTACTTAATTTTCATACGCCAGTTTTGTCATCTACCAGATTCCCCAATGGATTTCAGAACTAGAGGGCAAAATTCCAAAAGAAACTGGATTTTTCTCTTCATTAAAATTGTAGGTCTTATCTTGCTTTCATTTATCCTTATTAGATTTCACACTATACTTCCCACTCACATTATAGGCTACTTAAAATATCATAACAGTTACCATGGCTTCTTACCAACTGAGCTAGGAGTGGTATGTGAAATCTCTACAGACTGATGAGTATCAGCAAATTTTTCTTAAAGACATGTCCTTGCAGATACACTTGCCCAGCAGTCTTCAAAGCTCTACTGCAGTACGAGCAGAGAAGAAAAAAGGCCTCTAGAATCAAACTGCCTGGAGCTTGAGCCCTGGCTCACACACTTACTAACTGTGGTTAAGTTACATGTCCTTTCTGTACCTTACCTGTGCGTGCATGCTCAGTCACTCAGTCATGTCTGACTCTGTGCTACTCTATGGACTGCAGCCCGCCAGGCTCCTCTGTCCATGGGGATTCTCCAGGCAAGAATACTGGAGTGGGTGGCCATGCCCTCCTCCAGGGGATCTTCCCAACCCAGGTCTCCTGCACTGCAGGCAGATTCTTCACCATCTGAGCTCCAGGGAAATCCACCTTACCTGTACCTTTCCTTATCTTTAAAACTGGGGATAAAAGAATACCTACCTCATAAAATAACGATGAGTAAGAGAGCTCATCATTACAAATCATTTAGAAAAGTACCTGACACACAGTAAGCATCCAGTAAACACTAGCTTTATTATTTATAGTCCAGATAATTTTAATTATAGAATGTTTATTACAACCCTGATAACACGGAACACTCTTCTTTCATTAACTGACTCACCCGTTAGACATAAATATGGGAGACCTACCTGCATTGCTGCGTCACCTATTGCTCGTGAATTTCCCTTAGAGTTTGATACCGTTCTAACAAGTGATCACCACAGATGATGTCTACCTACAGGCAAATAAGAGTATAAGTTTGCTGTCCTGCTTCAAGAAACCACATTTAAAAACAGGAAGGTCAACATAATTATTTTTAGACTAGACTTTGCTATTTTGTTTTTTATTTTATTTATTTTGGCCATGGCATGTGGGATCTTAGTTCACCAACCAGGGATTGAACCCATATCCCCTGCACTGGACGCGCAGAGTCTTAACCACTCACTGGATGGCCAGGAGGTTCTGACTTAACTATTTTAGACTGATTAAACATTCTTATGAAAGAGTTTAGAAACTATTTACAAATAAAATGGAATGAGCACTAGAGGACACGGCACCACACAGAACACTACAGCAGACACTCCAAATGGTTTCCTTGAATCTCTCAGAACACGTTAAATCATACTTGATACGTTCAGCATAAGGTGGCACAGAAAATTATATTTTTAAACAGTTCCATGACACAATGATTAAGGGCTTATAATGCTTCAAAAGGCAATCTTTGGTTGTTTGATTTTCTTATTAAGGAATATCTCATTTTCCAACAATGAAAAGTCTAACACTGATATAAAGTACACAATAAGGCATTGTGTTTTACTGGTAGAACAATCTTAACAAGGTCTTTTCAGCACTTTTAGTAATGTCAAAACTCTAAGATAAATCTTTTATACTGAATGCACTAGACAGAACAATATGGTTGTATAGTTATATACTATATTGTATATGATTTCAGTATACTCACTTGCTAGAAACAGAAATGAAGTCCTTACATGCTCTTTCACTGAGTACTCCTTTTCCACTGCTTTAAAATGGGAACAGGTCCTCAACATCTTATTAACACATATCACTTAATAGACTCCATCTCCTAAGACTCGTATTTAGCTTATGGCATGAAATTCTTCCTTGCTCCAAACCAGAGTATCACCTCTTAACTCCTATTTCTCCTTTTCCTTTCTTCTCACATGCAGTCAGCTACACCTTTGCTTCTTTTGTCATAATGCCTTTTAACTTCATATCATTCTTTCAAGTGCTGCCTTCAGGTTTAAACCACTGGAATCACCTTCTAACCAGATTTCTAACTAAAAATTTTGTTTACTCTAAAAATCCTATGCAATGCCAACATGTTAATCCCCCTAAAACCTTTAGCATGCTTAGGTAAGAATAATAAGTATCTGCATTTAACTGAGCAGCCACTATGCACAGCATACGTTACATTTACATATTTTACATGTTATCTCATATCATTTTCACATTCCTGTGAGTTAGGTATTATAATTCCCACTTTGCAGATAGGGATGCTAAGAAGTAAAGACATTAATTTTCCTAAAATCACAAAGCCGGTAGGCAGCAAACTTCAGATCTGAACCCAGGTCTATTTCCAGGTCTATCTTTCTCCAAAAATCAGTGCATGTCAGGGATTGGCAAACTTTCTATAAAGGGCTAGATAATAAATATTTTAGGCTCATAGGCCACAAGATCACTTTTGCTGCTGCTAAGTCACTTCAGTCGTGTTCGACTTTGTGCGACCCCATAGACAGCAGCCCACCAGGCTTCCCTGTCCCTGGGATTCTCCAGGCAAGAACACTGTTACACGTGCTCAATTCTGTCACTGTAGTATAAAAGCAGTCACAGGATGGCTGTTAAAAATAAAACACCATTTACAAAAACATGGCAGGCTAGATTTGGCCTGTGGGTCAGTTTGTCAAGCCCTGTGCTATCTCACAATGAATAACCTCCAGTTAGTAACAACTCTTGTTTAATGCTTACCAGTTTTAAAGTGGTAGAGCAATATCTGTTTGCAAAAGGACTTGAAGGCAGTAACAGCTGATCTTGCGCACAGAACTTTGATCCAAGAAAAATTGTAGACCTTGGAAACTAACATTATGTTTTTATTAACTATCCAGCAAGCCAGAGACCACCACTGTTAGTGGGCTTCACCATGTGGTATACATTTATGACCTGGTTACTACAAATTTTCAACTTAAACCCAAGAGGTTAGCCATTACTACTAGTTTGATGCATATAGTCCTAGACGCTACATGTGCACACAGGGATTTTATTTTTATAGAAATGGGATCGTGTCACATATCTTGTTCTACATATTCTTAAAACATACACACACACACAAACACCCAAACCTTAATACACACGGACATCTTTTGGAATGCATAGTTAACTCTGTCTTTAATAGCTGCACAGTGTTCTATTTTATGAAATATATCATAAATTATATATCCATTCTCCTTAGAAACATTTAACTGCTTCTCACTTTACCTGTTGATTCACTTAGTTCATTCAAACAGAGTCACGTCTTTGAGGATGTCACAAATATGACCCTCATATTTGATAATTAGCTAGAAGGACTCAGCGTATTCACAGCTGTGATTTACTACAGCAACACAGCAAGGATAGAGTGAAGGTAAAAAGTAAGATAAAAAGATGTAGGGAGAGTCTGGAGAAATCCATCCACGGCTTCCTTTGCTCTTCCCTCCCAGTCCAGGAAGCAATACTCCCACAATGCTCTTTTCTCTAGCAGCAGAGATGCAGCCAATTTGTGCAGTGTCTCTGCCAGGGAAGCCCATTTGAGGCTCAGAGTTTAGGGTTTGTACTGAGGCCTGGTCATGTTGGCATTCTCTGCCTAGCAACTACCAAATTCCAGACTCTCTGAAGTAAAGCAGGTATTCACTGTTTGTTCAGTCCACGCACAGGGAAACATACATACAATAGTTAGGTAAGCTTTCATATTAGTGCAGGGAGTTTTTTACAAGCCAGCTCCCTAGATGCTAGGCAAGGGCCAACCTTGTAAGCCAGTCCTTCTAAAGACAGCAGCATCGGGTCTGCTTTGTTAACTCTTTTCTGCATAATCTTTCTAACCTCTGGAGTATTAAGTCTTAGACAGGAAGGATAACTACAATATTTCTGAATCTCAGAGCAGAAATCAGAATGTGAAGATAGTCCTAAGAGAAGAAAAACCTTTAACTTTTTAAAAGCAAGATCACACTAAAGCTTCCAAGACAGAATTTTCACTGAATGAGCCAGTGCCACACTCATCCCTCTTTGTTCATACATACTCTTTTCTTTGATATAAAGTTCTTTTCTTCCTTATCTGGCCAAAAAAAAAAATCCTTTTACAAATTCAGAGCTAAATCATTCACTCTGTGCTCCTGTTGCACTCATTGTAGCCTACCATCATTTTATATCTTTCCCACACAGTTCTGAGTTGCCTGACAGCATGAATTTTCTGTCTCATGTTTGTAGTGGATGCCAAGCACACCGATTATTCAATTTAATATTAATAAATAGTAAATGAATGGTAGGGATATACCATATGACACATTAGAATCTCCGTAAATGATCTGGAAATAATTCAGTGGTATGGTTAAGGGTTAAGGTAATATACTAAATAAATAAATAATAAAAAGGAACTTATCGGGACTTCCCTGCTGGTTCCGTGACTAAGAATCCTCCTGCCAATGCAGGGGACACAGGTTCTATCCCTGGTCCAGGAAGATCCCACATACCTGAGGCAACTAAGCCTGTGTACAGCCTCAATTACTGAGCCTGTCTGTCACAATTACTGAGTCCATGTGCCTAGAGCCCATGCTCTGCAACAAGAGAAGCCGCCACAACGAGAAGCCCGAGCACCGTTAAGGAAGAGTAGCCCCTGCTCAGGGCAGCTAGAGAAAGTTTGCGCACAGCAACAAAGACCCAGCACAGACAAAAAGTAAAATAAATAAATAAATCTTAAGAAAAAAAAAACCTATCTTATAAGACGGAATTCAAAATTTACTACATCTTTTATATAGAAGATATTTAGTGATAAATATAAGCATTTTATAAAGCCAAAAATAAGATTAAATGATGTACAAAGGAATATACCACAAGAGTTGGTTTAAAAAAAAATGAAAAACAAGATACAATAAGACATCAGTAAATTCAAAACACCACTAAATCAACCATGATAATTCAAAGACATTGGGATCTCTATATGAAAAAAATCCACTCAGATAATTATTGATTTCTGATTTGAATTGACTTAAATCTCTAAGAACATGTGATCTATATATTTTTATCTTTGAGAATTATCTTCTTTTTTTATTTTTATCTGCCACAAATAAATAATATCTTTAAAGGTATTTTATCATTTAACAATCCCTTAGTAATCATGCATTCCTGCTAGTAAATAACCATTCATGAAGGTCATATATCTGTAAACAAAGCATATATTTTCTATTTGGAACTAAATGGTTTTAAAGAAGGTCAGCACAGAAGACTCAAGTGACTGAGTTGATCAAGAATTGTTTAATGGTTAACTATTTTGTTTAATGGTTAAGTATTAACCATTGGCGTGCTCAGTCCATGGGGTTGCAAAGAATCGGACATGACTGAACTGAACTGAATGGTTAACTAGCTCAATGTTTCATTCATATTAGAAGTTCTGTTCCATTCAGTCATTCAGCCGTGTCCGACTCTTTGCGACCCCATGAATCGCAGCACGCCAGGCCTCCCTGTCCATCACCAACTCCCGGAGTTCACTCAGACTCACATCCATTCAGTCCGTGATGCCATCCAGCCATCTCATCCTCGGTTGTCCCCTTCTCCTCCTGCCCCCAATCCCTCCCAGCATCAGGGTCTTTTCCAATGAGTCAACTCTTCGCATCAGGTGCCCAAAGTACTGGAGTTTCAGTTTTAGCATCATTCCTTCCAAAGAAATCCCAGGGTTGATCTCCTTCAGAATGGACTGGTTGGATCTCCTTGCAGTCCAAGGGACTCTCAAGAGTCTTCTCCAACACCACAGTTCAAAAGCATCAATTCTTCGGCACTCAGCCTCCTTCACAGTCCAACTCTCACATCCATACATGACCACAGGAAAAACCATAGCCTTGACTAGACGGACCTTAGTCAGCAAAGTAATGTCTCTGCTTTTGAGTATACTGTCTAGGGTGGTCATAACTTTTCTCCCAAGGAGTAAGCGTCTTTTAATTTCATGGCTGCAGTCACCATCTGCAGTGATTTTGGAGCCCCAAAAAATAAAGTCTGACACTGTTTCCACTGTTTCCCCATCTATTTCCCATGAAGTGATGGGACCAGATGCCATGATCTTCGTTTTCTGAATGTTGAGCTTTAAGCCAACTTTTTCACTCTCCTCTTTCACTTTCAACAAGAGGCTTTTTAGCTCCTCTTCACTTTCTGCCATAAGGGTGGTGTCATCTGCATATCTGAGGTTATTGATATTTCTCCCAGCAATCTTGATTCCAGCTTGTGTTTCTTCCAGTCCAGCGTTTCTCATGATGTACTCTGCATATAAGTTAAATAAGCAGGGTGACAATATACAGCCTTGACGTACTCCTTTTCCTATTTGGAACCAGTCTGTTGTTCCATGTCCAGTTCTAACTGTTGCTTCCTGACCTGCATACAGATTTCTCAAGAGGCAGGTCAGGTGGTCTGGTATTCTCATCTCTTTTAGAATTTTCCACAGTTTATTGTGATCCACACAGTCAAAGGCTTTGGCATAGTCAATAAAGCAGAACTAGATATTTTTCTGGAACTCTTTTGCTTTTTCCATGATCCAGTGGATGTTGGCAATTTGATGTCTGGTTCCTCTGCCTTTTCTAAAACCAGCTTGAACATCAGGGAGTTCACGGTTCACGTACTGCTGAAGTCTGGCTTGGAGAATTTTGAGCATTACTTTGCTAGCATGTGAGATGAGTGCAATTGTGCGGTAGTTTGAGCATTCTTTGGCATTGCCTTTCTTTGGAATTGGAATGAAAACTGACTCTTGCTTATTTTCTCTTGGATTTAGAAAGCTTCAACGATTTTAGTCACAAATGGGTCTGCATAAGTAATAATTATCTGTTCTATTATTTTAACATTTTGGTGAAATAGTAATTTATGAATGTTACCAGCTATAAAGTATCTGAATTAGAAAAAAATATTTACCTAGAGAACCAAGAGCTGAGAGAGAAAATTAAAGACTGAAACAAATTTCAAAATGTTAAAAGCCTTGAATTCTATGAAATGAGGAAAAAAATAAACCCACATTTTTATACAATAGAGTCAGTTTAGAGTTTTGGCAACTAAATTTCTTAAAACACCAAATGTGAAATTTATCAATGGATCTGATCAATATCTAGCCACAGAGGAAATAATCTATACCCTAAAGAAAGCCTCTTGGGTGCCACTTCTTATTCTATATAATCAGGTGCAACTCTTCTGATTTCTGCTGTTAGAAATAATAGACTATTATGGGATCACTCACAATTTTTTGTTCAGGAGTCTGTAAACAGCTATCTATTTCTCACCAAAAGACGGAATAAAGGTAATAAATAATTCATTTCCAGTTGTCAGTTGCCATGAGAATAGCTAGCATGATGTCAAAGTCAGTAGGGAAGTCACATCTAACTGCATTAAATATATATTTGGAGGAGGGCACGGCAACCCACTCCAGTATTTTTGCCTGGAAAATCCCTATGGACTGAGGAGCCTGGCAGGCTACAGTCCATAGCGTTGCAAAGAGTTGGACATGACTGAACAGTATATATTTAGTACCAACAGATATTGATACTAAAAGCATAGCAAAATTTCATCTAGTTTTAAAATATTTACTAACTTAATCTATAGTAAATAGATATACTATGAGTATATCTACACTTTATATTCAATAATACATGGCGTTTGAGATATTCATCTTACAAAAGAAAGTATTATACAACTAGAATGGAAGATCTTTTTCAATCCTTAGAAAAATAAGTCTATACTACATAGATATTTCACTTTTCTAGGTGTCCTGAGCTAGATACTGATACAAGGATGGCCTCTAAAGAGACTGAATGGATAGAAAAGTATACTTTTGCTCTACTATCAAAAAGAAAAGAGCTGGAGCTGAGGCTGTAGAAACTCTTTAATCATTCTCATATCCTCAGCTTTTCTCTGACACCCAGAGATGGAAATCAACGGCAGCAAGAAATAGCCAGTAAGTCAAATATGATTAAAATTTGGGAGTAGGGATCACTGTGTACCAATAGTCCATAACTATTTATAATATCTACAATGTCATAAAACGAAAGCCACTGCATGAAATCCTAGAGACGGTTCTTTCTTCAATATGCTAAAGGTAATCTCACAACTTCCCATTTTTTAATATTTATTTTTATTTGGCTGTGCCAGGTCTTAGTTGCAGCATGTGGAATCTAGTTCCCAGACCAAGGACTGAACCCAAGCCTTCTGCACCGGGAGTGTGAAGTTCCAGCCACTGGACCACCAGGGAAGTCAGTCCCTTCCCCTGACTTCTTACATACATATACTCTACCTGACAAGCTGGATCAAGACCCATTTTTCTTCTGAGGAATTTTTCTACATGTCCAATAGTTGCTTCTCCTGAACTCGGACAAACTTCTTTTCCAATGGCTACAAGAGTAAACAAACAAACCAATTTCAGGTAAAAAATACATAATATGCATAAACCTTAAAACACATCTTATAGCAAAGATGATTCAAAAGATTTACAAAAGAAAAAATATCATGAAATTTGAGTTAATTTATCTATCCCATACAAAAAAAGAATTTTTGCTTAGCTTCTCCTCTCTAAAAAATGTCAACAAGTTTTTTTTTAATAGAAAGGCTTTAAAACTTAGAACAAAATTTATTGATAATGAATACCCAAGATTCAATGTCTAAAAGAACCTACCTTCCTCAACAAAAAAACTGCAAGGAAAAAAAAAAAACACACACAACCAATCAAAGAGGAGGAGGAATCCATAGACTAAAAAAGATATAAGGCCTATAAATAAGAGATATCAACCAATTACAATATATGGATCTTATTTGGATCCTGATTTTAAAAAATCTGTAAAACAACTTTCATAGGAAACTGAAATAGCATGTGGATATTTAACTAAGGAAGTAGTTAATTTTTAAAACTATAGCATCATTATTATATTTTTATAAAAAGTCCTCATCTTTCAGAAACAAACTGAATTATTTACTGAATTATTTACTGATAAAACTAGTCTTGGATTTGCTTGAAGATTATATAGGAGAAGTGATAAAGGTAAAGATGAACTGAGATTGGCCATGATTTTATAATTATTGACATTAAGTAATACATGTACATAGGCATTCATTTTACTACTGTCTACGTTCGTATGAGTTTGAAATTTCTTGCAATAGTAGAAAATAAAAAGATTAGCATATAAACATAAACGCCTAGAATCTGATCCAATGGTCTAAGGTGATGGGTAGAGAGACCATAGGGTTTTAAAGTAGAAACAAACTAAATGCTTTCCCTGCTATTCTATCTCTGAGGCAATTAAAAGGATATTACTATTAACAAAAATGAAAAGCTGGGGTAATAAGAAGTAAAAGGTACCTTCCAGGAAAACATAAAGTATTTTTCTAGAACTACAGAAAGGAATCCTAGAATTGTTACCAAAAGGACGCAGGCAGGTTAAGCACGTATTTGTCCCATGTAACAGCACTCAGCTCTCTTCTCTGTAATTTGGTTTCTTAAGAACTTTCCTAATGATAGCCTTAACTGCCTGGTTTAAACCCTGGTTTTGTAATTTTCTAGCCTCAAGTCTTTGGATAACTTGCTAAAGCTTTCTGCTTCCATTTCCCCGTTTGTAAAGCAGAGAGCAGCACCTACCTCACAGAATTATCACAAGGAAAGGGTGTTAAAAAAGTATATGTGTGTATGTGTGTGTTAATTGCTCAGTTGTGTCCGATTCTTTGTGAGCCCATGGTTTGTAGCCCGCCAGGCTCCCCAGTCCATGGAATTCCCTAGGCAAGAATACTGAAGTGGGTTGCCAATTCCTCCTCCAGAGGATCTTCCTGACCCAGGGATTGAACCTAGGTCTCCTGCATTGCAGGTGGATTCTTTACCATCTGAGCCATCAGAGAAGCCCTAATATATGTAAATAACTGTAAATAATTCCCGGCACACAGTACGTACTTGGTTATTACTAGTGCATTGGTTTATTGTGCTCCTTTATGTGAAGGAATTTAATTAGAGGACCTAGTTGTCATCATGGATACTGATATAATGCAGACAAAAATGGCAAAGGTTAATGTTTTTTCAACACAGGTATAAAAATCATCTCGAAAATCTATGGCAGTCTTTCTCACTAAGGAGCAAAACAGCAGTGCTTCAAGTGCAGTCCTGATGAAGGTACTGTTCTGTAGTGCCACTGCCTGAAGAGCCTGAATCCTATCAAGTGCCTTGAGAAGCTGCACTCCTGGGTCATCTAGCTAGATGTCTGCCTGGCAACAAGTGCATTTCTGAAGGTCAATTTCTCATTACCATCTTACTAGTAGGCTTCTGGTATACCAACAGAGGATAGTTCGATATTCCTCATTTCTAGTTCTTGATGAGCACATCACCCCATGTGTTTGTTAAGATTAATCCAACTTAGTTGAGGTTATTGATATGTACTTTTTAGATAATCCAGAACAGAATTCTGAAATCTGCCAAGATCTGAAAGAAAACATTGGCCTTAGCTTTCAAAGTTGGGTTCTCACATGGTTACCTTTAGTCTTTATACTCCAGGCTCACAAGGTAACACTTTTTTCTGCTATAATTTTCAGATTCAGCTTTTTTAGAAGAAAATGTATCTTCTGATTTTTGCTTTTTTTTTCCTTAAGACCCAGTTCTCACCTAAATGGTCAACTTAGTTTTTTCCTGCTATATCTAATAGCCTCCTACCATCTGCACATAAACAGAAAAGTAAAATTTCACAGAAGAATTCTATTTCCTTGAAATTAAGCACAAAGATCTTCCCTATCACCTGTTAACACAGAAGGTCAATTTGATAAGAAAGCTGGAATAATAAGATAGAATCTATAGGGAGATTTAAGAGACATTCAGTTATTTTCTGGCTATAGAAAATGCATACTACTAAAAATATCTTTTAAAAAAGATCAACTCATTTTACCTTGAGAAAATTCCTGCCTCTGTCAACTAAAAATAGTTACCAACCCAGTAGCAAGGTAAATCCCTAGCAAACAGATTGTAATTCTGAAATACCACCCAAGGATACCTTGGAGAAATGACCAATTCTGTGTCTGGGGCAAGAGATGTATGAGTTGAGTATGAAATATCTTATTATTACAGCCATGATTATCTTAAGATATGACAATTTGAACATCAAAATAGATCATTAAAGTGGATTTAAACCACAAATATATTTAAATGCATGACTGGAGCATGGTAAAGAAACAACTCATTATTTTGAACCTGGTAAGTAAAGAGAAAGAATCAGCATTTATCCTTTCTTTCCTATGTGAATGGTATTGCTGGCTAACCAAACAGAAGTTTCTCTTATAGAAGTATTTCAATAAAAGGAGGAGGAATAACAACATCATTTTCCAAACCCTATTAAGTTAATGGACTTGACATTGAGTACCAATACTTGTTAGCATTACAAAGACACACACAAAAACAGAGACAAAACATTCACATACAAAAACAAAGAGACACAAACAACCAGACATTATGTGCCTCCAGATGGACAAAAACACCACCACCTATAAGGTATTCTTAGTTCCCTCAAGTCAAATCTGTATCATCAATACTCAGACTTAACTACCAGTTTATGAGCAAGACAGAAGAGCTTGTTAAATTACAGAGATGCAACATCAAAACCCAATCTGTAGGAAACCATATAGCACAAATGACTCAGTTTTGTCAACAATGAACTGCGAGAAAAAAGAAACAGAAAACTTACGCATTTAAAGATCTATCAACCCATCACAATGTATGAACATTATCTGGACCTTGATTTAAAATAAAACACTCACTGCGACTAAGATAAAAATCTGTACACTGACTAGATACCTGGTAAGAAACATCTTTTTTTGTTCCCCACTTCCAATCTTTTGAAAAGCCACAAACTTACAAAGAGGTTGTAAGACTAGTAAAATGAAGATCCAGATAGACTTCACCTACTTTATGAGCTAGAGTGGTAACATATTGCTATATTTGCTTTATCTCTTCCAACGTATATGTATGTGTGTATACATACATGGACACGTTATTTCTTAAGCTGCTGCTGCTTAGTCACTCAGTGTGTCTGACTCTTTGCAACCACATGGACTAAAGCCCACCAGGTTCCTCTGTCCATGGGGATTTTCCAAGCAAGAATACTGGAGTGGATTGCCATCCCCTCCTCGAGGGGATCTTCCTAACCCAGGGGTTGAACCCAGGCCTCCAGCATTGCAGGTGGATTCTTTTCCTGTCTGAGGCACTAGGGAAGCCCATTTCTTAAGTTATGTGCAGACATTGAGATATTTTACCCCTAAATATACCTGCAGTTATCTTCTCAGAATAAAGGGACTCTCCCTCATAACTACAATATAATCATGAGGAAATTTATAGACACATTCAGGAAATTTATAACAATACAATGCAATTATCTAAATGGGTCTAAATTCAAATTTTTCCAATGTCTTAATAATGTCCTTTGTATGTTGTTCCTGACTTGATGGACGTGAGTCTGAGTGAACCCCGGGAGTTGGTGATGGACAGGGAGGCCTGGCGTGGTGGGGTCGCAAAGAGTCGGACACGACTGAGCGACTGAACTGAACTGATGTTGTTCTTATTCCAACCCAGAATCTAATGGAAGAATGCACGCTGCATTTTGTTGTCATGCTTCTCTTATTTCCTTTAATCTAAAACAGATCTGTCACTTTATTTTTATCTTTCACTACACTGACATTTTTGTAAGTTGTTTTTTTGGTATGATACATGTTCACTAAAAAAAGGGACTCATCTTTTAAGATTACTGAAATACTTTACAGAGGAAGTGGCAAAATGCCAGGGATTTGTTTCAGAAAAACATTAGAAAGAAGGGAAGTGTGGGAGTCCCTGGTGGCCTAGTGGTTAGGATTCAGAGCTTTCGTTGCCATGGCACAGGTTCAGTCTCTGCTTGGGAAACTGAGATCCCACCAGCCCCATGGCAAAGTCCCCCAAAAAAGAAAGGAAGTGGATGAAATTATCAAAGAAATTCAATTGGTCATTAGTTAACTGGTAAAACTGTGTGATAGATGCATGGAGGTTCTATTCTGTCTACTTTTCAGTATGTTCAAACATTTTCATAGTTAAAAGTTAAAGAAAAAAAGATTCCTAGGAAAAATTTTCTGACATGTATTACTGCTTGGTGAAATTTTTTTTTTTTTTAATATGGAACACTTCACGAATTTGCGTGTCATCCTTGTGCAGGGGCCATGCTAATCTTCTCTGTATCGTTCCAATTTTAGTATATGTGCTGCCGAAGCGAGCACTGAAATATTTTTAAATTGAATGCAGCAAACAGAATTTATGATTGTCATGCTATAAGCGTATGTGGTGAAAAGTTTAACTAGGCATTATCCTAGCCAGACATATTTATTTGAACTCCAAGATAAGAAATAAAAGCAGCTTTTTAAGCAGTAGATTATACTGAGCTATAATATAAAAAACTGTAACTAGAACTCCCCTATAAATGCAGAATTAAAAGAAAATGATAAGACTGCCAAAGTGTTAGCAAGAAAGTATTTTTTAAAAAGACTGTTTTAGCAAAGTAAAAATAGTCAAAAATAGGATCATTTGTTTCTAAAACAATACATTCATTACCTCATACAGACATAAGCCTGCAAATTAACACGGGAATGTTTAGTTAATACTGAAAACGTAATGCTTCAAAACTTTAACAACAGTATAAATAAACTCCTATAAACTTAGCTTTATCAACTCAAAGTCAATCTTGTTCTAAATAAATCCCACCATTTTCCTATCTCAACTGCTTCCTGGCCCCCATTCCCCAGGCTTGTTTTGAAACAAACCCCTTACACATCAGTTCCTTTGTAAATACTTCACCATGCATCTCTAAAAAATAACTCTTTTTTAAAACATAATACTATCACCATACTTTAAAGTCAGTTATTTCTTTATATTTTTATAATCCCAAGTAACCATAAGGCCTGATTTACCCCCTTTAAAAAAGTCTCCTTTTCCTGAGTGACTCATACTACAGGAGCTGCAGTGTGCAATGGCACCTGTGACACCGAAGCCTTTAAGACAACTCTGAACTTAAGAATTCATTCTTACTGCTAAAGTTTCACTGAATGATTGAAGTGGAAAGTTGAGGCAAGTTAATTGAACCAAAGATGTTACATGAAAATGAAATTATAAGTTCATATTTAACTCTAAATGCAAAGTGTGCAAAAAATGCTTTGAAATATTTTTTAATCACCAAATCAGCACAGCATTTGGCTTCACTTTTAAAAATTACTCACTTATTTTTCCTTAGACCATTGCTGTGAAATAATAAATCCCTACTTAATAATTCTTTTCTCAAAAATCTATTATGAGAGCATTATTGAATATACTCCAAATTTCAAAAAGTTTTATTTCTAAAACACTTTTTATTATTATCAAAGACAGCCTCCACATGATTGTTAATCTTAAATTTGTGTCTTATAAGGCCCTCTTGTAAAGCAAATGAAAAATAAAAGTAAAATACCTTAAAATGTCCTGTGCTTCATTAGCACTGAAAAATGAAAGCAAAATTAATCAATTTTAAACTACATATTTAATCATATAACACAGAAAAATAACATAATATAAATATTTCAGAAACATCAATTTAATCTTAAAACACAGTCAACTAACCCTTTATGAAATGAACAGATACAGTTAATTGTCATATCTGCCACCTAGTGGTAAGGTAAGGGCAGTTTTATACCGTAGTTTATTTTGCTTTGTATACTTTCTTCCAGGAATCAAAAGCATAGTCTTAATATTTAGATTTCCCCCACATGTAGCATTCTAACATTTTCCAGTTTTAAGTAAAACATCTTTTTCTTTATCATAATTAATGTGCTTTTTTCTTGACAGTAGCATTTACAAGACAGAGTCCTTATAAGAAAGCTGCTACTTTTCCTCCTGTTTTATTTGTAGCATAATTACCTGGGCATGATTTACTCAATTTGTCTTTCCCCTACAAGGACAGACTTTTGATTAAATCAATTACTCATATCATGAAGAGACAAGGAACAAACTTTTTTGAGCATCTACTATGCACCAGGAGTTATATTAAGTCTTCATATATTACGAATGTTTTTCATTCAGTCCTCACAGTAGCCCTGTAAATCAGGCACTAGAATCTCTAGTATATAGATAAGGAAAATTAAGCTCAGAGATGATGAATAACTTACTTAGGGTTACAGAGCCAGGAAGTAATAAAGTTGGGTTTCAAACACAGCTGTACATATCAAGGCCCACATTCCCTTTTATTTTTTTTTCCACACTGCCCAGGATCAGAGTTCCCTGAACAGAGATTAAACCTGCGCCATGAACCATGGCAATGAGAGTTGCAGAGTCCTAACCACTGGACCACCAAGGAATTCTTAAAGCCCACATTCTTTCTTTCTTATCATGTGACGAATAGGCAAGGTCACAATAGCATCATCTAGAGTATTCTTATAATATAAAGACATTAAAATATACAAGTTTTAACTATTTATAAAGTATGTTATATTGACATAAATATAAAACATAATTATGCATACATATTATAGATAGACTTAAACCTAAGATTATAACATAATCTTAAGAGTTATAAAATTATTCTCAGGAATTCCCTGGTGGTCCAGTGGTTAGGACTCTGTGCTTTCACTTCCAAGTGTGGGTTCAATCCCTGGTCGAAGAACTAAGATCCAGCAAACTGTGCAGCCAAAAAATAAATAACATCAAATAAAGTAAAACATCCTCTTCTTCATCATAAGAATTATCCCTACAGAATCCATGACGCATGGGCATCTGGCTTCTGCTTAAATGTCTAAAGAGATAGCTTCTTATTGACAATTTGCCCATTTGTGGGCAACTTTAGAAACCACCTGCTTGCACTGAATCAAATGTTTCTCCCTGTAACATACCTACTGGCCCTTGTTTCGCCTTTTGGTGCTCTTGCGAATTAGATTTAGTTTTTCTGAGACCACACATGATATGGTTTTCACACCTTTTACTATTCTGATTACATCTCCACTTACCAACAGCTCTCTTAAAATGCAGTGCCCAGAGCTGAACATAAGACCCTAGTTGGCTAACATAGCATACAGTGGAATAGCAACTCTCTGGTTTACTAAACATCACTGGGCTTAAGATGACATCAAATTTTTGCTGTATCTTCTCTCATACACTCTCATGTGAGTCCATTTTCTTTACCAGGCAGATGCTGTACAGATTATAGCACCAGACTAACCTTTATTTCTGAATGAGCCTGCATTATTTCAATATGCATATATTATAGTAGTTTAGACATGTGAGGAATACCGCATGTAGATTCTTGTGACAATCCTGTGAGTTGGTATTATAATCTCCAATTTAGAAATATGGAAACCGATGACCAGAGGAGTTAAGCTACATCCTAAGGGTTACATACCTTGAGTTATGCTTTTTCTGTATACACTATACTGCCTTTCTAAGATTATTTCTTTTTATAATTTTCTACCTTACACATAGAAACTGAAAAACAAAAACTAGTACTGTACAAGACTACCTTAAGATCACAAAAGATGCATACAAATTTGGAGGTGGAGTGGGGAATCTCACTTCATGCGGTTGAAAAACCACTGTCTACAGGCTGAACCCAGTTCAATATTTTTGCTCCCCCAATTCAAGCAGGGTCATAAGCTGGATCAAATTTACCCTTATACTTGCATCAGGTTAAAAATCTCACCTGCAATTTGTCTTACCATGAAAGAGCTTCCTATGGATTACCCTCAAGTAGCCTGACTGCAGGGGTAACACCAAGCTTTTCAATGTAATAAACATGTGGGGATTTAACTCTGACTTCAAAAGGACTTCTTGCCACATTGGAAGCTTTCTTCCCCATAAACATTTGAAAACAGATAAAAGACTGTTTTCTGATGTAGACAGATTACCCATCATAATCAACAACATACAAGGGTTAGTTCTCTCATTTTACAGACAGGGAAGCTGAAGAAGCTAAAAACTACAAGTTACATGAGGGCGAGGGCCATGGCTGACTTATTCAAATTACATTCCCAACAGTTAGCAGACTGCTGTGCTGGTACACAGCAGCACCTTAATAAGCATCTAATGCATTAACAGAAAGTGGTTAGTCCAATTTTACAAAGCTATATAACAAAGGAGTTAGGACTTATATAGAGATCTTCTTACTCCAAGTGAGGGCTTCTTTTTTTCTACAGCAGGGAATGTGTTAAAAATGGAACAGCTCTGGTGAATGGTAATGACTACTTTGAGTACTGTGGTCAAGCATGTCATGATTAAGTACTAATTTGTGCTGCTGGCAGAGGCAGAAATAATGTAGCACACTTGGCACATATTTGCTATCTTTACATTACTGCCACTTTTCAAAAAAGGTTTAAAAAAAGTTCTATTGTGCGTTAGTGGAAAAGGTTACATTTCCCCAAAACAATGTTTCAGAAATACAAATTCCTTTCAATTTTCAATTTTAATTAACTAGACTTATTAAAAATCAAGTTACATGGTAAAAAGTCAAATACAAAGAAAAGTAAGACTTTTTCTGATCCTAGATTCATAAACTCCAGTGCCCTTTTAAGAAGTAACTGCTATCAACATTTTCTTAAATGTCCTTTCAAAAATGGTCTATCCTTATTGTGGGGGTGGATATATACATATACACATACATATGTCCACCACCCCCTTTTATAAAAAACATAAATGAGCACATGCTATATATTCTCTTTTACGTCTTATTTTTTTCACTTAAGAAAGTGAATTTTGGCAACTGTTCCATACTAGCACATATGTTACTAGCACATGCTCATGTTCCACATACCATTAATTTACTAGTTCCTTTTTGGACATTTAGGCTGGAACACATTCTTTACAGAAAGTGCTGTTTTAAAGTTTGGTGTTATATGATTTCTTATTCTTCTAAAGAGATCTTTATTTAATTTATCATAAAACGCTACTATGCGGGCTCAGTGGAGGCATAAGAAAGGTTTCTCACCTCTCAGGGATCCATAATATTTGAGAACACAGGATGAATACATAAAGAGATAAATACAACATAGTACAAGCTAGATACTAAATGAATAATACAGGCAACCTAGAGTTATAAGGAGGAAGTGACTGAGAAGTCAAATAGTCATCAGGGACATAAAATGGAAGATCTAGATTTTCCATTTTAGTTTATCCTGCAAACCATGTAATTATTTAAAAAACTACAGTTTGATATAGGCCAACTCTATGATGACAGTTGGTCTAACAATGCTGCAATATAATGGAGTACACTATATGTTACAGTGTTGGAAAGAAGCAATTTATATAAATTAGGGAGATATTCAATTTTTGGAAAATAATCTGGCAAAACCAAGTAAAGTTGAAGTTGAACATATCCTAAGACTCAACAAATCTACACTCTTAGAGAACTATCTCACAAAGACACAAGGAGATGTGTAAAAAAATGTTTAAAGCAACACTGTGTACAATAGCAAAAAAAACTGGAAACAACCTAAGTGCTCCAAAGTACAAGCAAAGATAAATTATGGTATGTTTATTTTAAGGGAACACCCTGTGAAAATGAGTGAACTAGTTATACATTTTAACATGGATGATCATACAGTGCTAAGTGAAAGAAGTTGGAAAACATAGGATGATACCATTTAAGGTTTTTAAATGGACAAAAACAATTCTACATGTTGTTTAGGAATACATATACGTGTGGTAAACACATAAAAAAATGCATGGGAATGACAATCATTATTTTTAGGAGAGTAGTTATTAACCTCTAAGGGAAGCAGGGAATGAATAGGGAGAGGTACCCAAGTGCCTTCTGCCATAATAGCAAGGTTGATTTTGGAAGCCAGATGATAGAGCTATAAGTAGTTATTGTGCTACTCTCTAGTACCTTAGCTCAGGATGATTTTGTAACTGTTGGGACTTTAAAATTTCTTTATTTTAAAGTTTAGAAGTAGAGGTTTAGGGTACTCACCCAATAAACTCTAGTAATAAAGACATGTCAAGTTCAGGTGGAATACGAAACACTGATTCTAAGACTTTCTTAGTTCTTCCTTTGCTTGAAGGGACTGGCTGTGGAACAGCTATTTGATAGCCAAACAAAAAAGTTGAGTTAGAATAAAAACTTCATAAATTGAGATTTCTGAAAAATAATTACACAGATTTAACTATGTTGACTATTTAAAAGATCATAAAGCATTCACTCTCCCTTTTTAAAATAATAGTAGCTAATCTGTCAAAGCCAGTGAAATTAGTGACAAGCCTGGGGAGTGCTCCACAGTGGAAGCAGACATATGTGGCTGGTTTATCAGGGCCACAAAGAAAGCTCAGCATAAAAGCAACAATAGCTGTGGGTAACCCTTAATAAGCACTACTATGTGCCAGGGCTCATGCTCAGCACTTTTTATATGCACTATCATATTTAACCCTGATTATAATTCCATGGCATAGGTACTACTGCTTTTTTTTTTTAAATTGAAGTACTTTATGTACTTTAACTGTAAAGAAAATGAGATTCAACTTAATGAGATTAGGCAATTTGCCTAAAGCCACCCACATAGTAAGTGGAAGAATGAGGATTTAAACTCAAATCTAACTGCCATACTGTGACATTACCATCTCATAAAAACTAGTATTTAAGCAGTTACTATGTTCCAGGCACTGTTTTAAGTGCTTTGCATTACACAGTGAGTCCTTACAACAACGTTATAAAGTGCTACAATTATGCCTGCTTTATAGAAGAAATTGAAACACTGAAGTCATCTGCCCAAGTTATACACCTAATAAGGTGGCAGAGCCAGGATCAAAATCCAGCTCCAGAGCCTCTACTCGTTAAGCCTTATAAATTGGGTTACAGTAAGTCATTGCCTTCAAAATCTTTATCTCTTTGATCAAAAAATAACCAGCTATCACCAAAAAAGAACCTCAGAGGGAGTGAATTTTATTAAGTTAGTATTCTTTAATCTATAAATACATTATGATATACACCCAAACTTACCAGGTTTAGGTACTTCTAGACCTCTTTCTTTATAGAAATCATGCATTTGCTTTTTTTCTCCTAAAAAATGATAAAACACAGACTAAATTACACTTAAAATATAACTAGTAGAGTCAGAAGAGATTCGGGGATTTACAACTAGGTAATAAAATAAACTTACTTTCCTCTAGATTGATCACTAATTTGTACACTATGTCTTGTAACTGTCGGTCCAACCTAATAAAAGGAAAGGATGGAGAATACCTCAGAATTCAGAAAAATGCATTTGGTAAAGTGAATGATGCTCTTTGTAAATAACTGTTTTCTCTTAGGATTGAATATTTCCTTTCTCAGAGGTGAGTTACTTTTAGGTAGCACTAATGATTCTCTTCTAAGAGAACCTCAAGTAATTATGGTGGTGGTGGTGGTGGTGAAGTCGCTCAGTCGTGTCCGACTCTTTGCGACCCCATGGACTGTAGCCCACCAGGCTCCTCAGTCCATGGAATTTTCCAGGCAAGAATACTGGAGTGGGTTGCCATTTCCTTAGACTCTTGAACAGTTTGCTAAATTGTTCCATGTGAACTGGTCTTATTTCCTAAATAAGAATGTGAGTTTGAGGGCAGAGACATTACTTAAAAATTCTGTGTATCATCTGCAAAATACTCTCTATGAAGTAATAAAAACATAATAGTATTTGCTGAACAAATGAAAGCAGTCCACTTTTAGTGTTTTTCTTCCCTTAGCAAACTGAGCATGAACTGAAAATTCGATTAATAAGCCACAATGACCTATGATAGATAGGTTTTTCTAAAGAGGCCAGTTATTTCAGTTATTACTTTTAAAAACAGAATTCTAGATACACAGAAAATGACAAGTCTAAACTAGTGTCATCAACTTCAGTGATGGAATTTAAATCCTCAAGAAAAGAAGTCTGTACCTTTTTTTTTTTCAAGGTTTACAGCAGATGTCACAGTGCCTGGTATACAGTAAGTGCTCTATATGTATTTCTTTAAAGAATATACATTACCCTTTCTCATCATTTTGAGATAGGTCAGAATTTACTACCAACTACACAATTTTGATCTTTCAGAAAAAGTATACCTAAAATATAAATGTTACTTATTTTTCTTACCTTATGTTGTAAAGAGGTTGGGTCTGATGTACTACTATGTTGCATTTTGGACATCTGTTGCTATAGTAAAAGTGTCTGACAATGCAGCTTTTACAAACTGTTGGAAAAAAAAATTGGAATTAGAATGTTTTCAAGACATTTCAAAAAGTTAATATATTATTTGGAAATGTAATGAACTATACGCTTACATGTATGAAGACATTCTGTAATGGTAGTTGCATCTATTAAATAACCTTTGCAAATGGAACACAAGATGTACGGAGTCAGCTCAGAGAGATTGATCAGGCGCTGCAATGCAATGGAAATTGGTTACAAATCCTTGCAAAGTCATACTTCCTAAATTTTTTTTATCAACAATGTGTAGTTTACTTTGCAACATAGAAACATGTTCTAATACCTCAGACCCTTCAAATACTCTCAAAGTTACAATAATACAATATGAACCAATGTTTCAAAAAGATCTCATTCTTTTTGGAGCTACTGTATATTGCCAGATGAAGGGCATCTTACTTTATGAATTATCACAAAATAGACAAACTTTCCAGATACTGGTGTTAATACACAAATTCTGAGTGGCTGGGTATACCGTCTGAATTAATGAAGTACGCGCTGCTCCAATTAAAAAAAAAACTTCCCAATTAGAGACTGACTAGGTGGGGAAGGGTTTCCCCACACTCTCAACATCCTGTAGAACTGGACTGTACTCTCAGCCACTGTAAGCTTCTAGAAGGCAGGAGAACAGTCCCCCTGGCGCCTACATCCCTGGAACGCAGTAGCTTCAATAATGAGTCGGACCCAGCGAGCTTAAGTGACTGCCGGAATCTTACAAAATGAGTTGGCAGGGACAGAAGGCCAGTCCGCGCCACAAGCAGGCAGCGCAAGGAGAGGTGCGGATGGACTCCAGTGCCAGAGGATGCAGCGGCGAGCGGGGACATCCGGCCCGGCCCTAACGGAGGAGGGCCGACGTGGTCAAACAGGCTATCAATACCTCCTCCTCGTCCTCGGAGTCCGGCCGGCCCCCCTCCAGCCTCAGCGAGAAGTGGCCCATCTCTTCCTCCTCTTCCTCCTCTTCTTCTTCCTCCAGGTCCTCATCTTCTTCCAACTCCTCATCCTCGTCCTCGAAGCGGCCCCTCAAGCGGCCCAGGCTGCGCTCCGGCTCCAGCTCAGGGGGCCGGGAGCCCGAGCAGCCGGGATCCCCCGCCTCGGGTAGGGGCGGCGGGCCCTCCTCACCCGCTGCGGGCGCCGGAGTGAGGGCAGGCGGGGAGACGGGAGGCGGCGGCGGCGGCGGCATGGTTGCTGCTCCCTCGGCCTTGGCAGCGCCCGCGTTGCCTGCGGTTACCGCCGGGACCCCCTCCATGCCGTAGGTAGAGAACAGATGAGGCGAGACCAGGTGGCTGGATAGCGCGGGAGTTCCGTCCGCCTGCCTGAGCTGCCAACGCGCAGGCGCTAGAGGCCTGCAGCGCCCGCTGGGAAATGTGGTTCACCGCCCCTCACCTAAGCCACTAAGTAGGCGGAGCCACTCAGGTATATGGGGCGGGGCTTGCAGGCCACAACTTAGAATAACCTCATCCATTTTCACTTTGAAAGATTGATGCGCACTACACTGCTTCTAAAAACGACGGAATTGGTTCCTTGGAGAAGGCAATGGCACCCCACTCACAGTACTCCTGCCTGGATGGAGGAGCCTGTTGGGCTGCAGTCCATGGGGTCGCACAGAGTCGGACACAACTGAGCGACTTCACTTTCACTTTTCACTTTCATGCATTGGACAAGGAAATGGCAACCCACTCCAGTGTTCTTGCCTGGAGAATCCCAGGGACGGGAGAGCCTCGTGGGCTGCCGTCTATGGGGTCGCACAGAGTCGGACAGGACTAGAGCGACTTAGCAGCAGCAGCAGCAGCAGACAATATTCTGTTTGCATCAGATGCGCGGAGCCCTGAAATAGCTGCTATAACGATGTTGCATTATGAATAATAATGATTTCAACTTGAGTACCAGTGATGTTGTTCTGTGCAAGAATATTTCCATTAGGAAGTATGAAGTTTCTACTTTGAAATATGTAAGTTTATTTGGAGGAATTAATGCTTGTATTGCCACAAGGTAGAAATTTAATCATAATTCAAAGGCCATTTGTGATTCCCCATCACATAAAGGAAAGTTTATTCTATTTAATTCAGCAAATATTTATTGAGGGCCTGCTGAAGCAGGAACTGAGATCTACCAATGCGTCCCAATCCCCAATCTTATTAGAAGAGAGATTTGGAGCTGGTGTACTTTATTCTTGGAAAGATATTGGCGACTAATGTCGTGAAGTTTGGAGGCCATATTCAGAGAGGAGTCAAATGTCCCTTAAGGAAATAATGCTGTGGGAAATGACATCTGTGAGAGAATGTGTTGTCACTGAGTAAAACTGATGCTGACTTGGGAGTGGTGTACATACATCTCAGGGAACTGGTGAAGGTATCAAATTCCTATGCTCATTTGGGTGAAACTGAGCTGGATTTGGTGCTGAAACCAAAAAACTTAGATTGGGACTCAAACCCCTAGGTTAGAACTTCAAATGCTGCCAAAACTCAGATTGAGACTTGAATCCATGGTGTTCAACTGAGATCACATATCTGGTCTCAGGACTTAGTGAAGCTCAGTTTCTTCTTTTTCAAAAAAAATGTATTTATTTATTTTTGGCTGTGCTGGGTTTTTGTTGCTAGACCGACTTTTCTCTAGGTGTGGCGAGCAGGTCTACTCTTTAGTTAAGGGGTGCAGGCTCCTCATTGCAGTAGCTTCTCTTGTTGCAGAGCATGGGCTCTAGGGTGAGGGTTTCAATAGTTGTGGCACATGGGCTCTGTAATTGTGGCTCACAGGCTTGGTTGCTCCATGGTGTGCAGGATCTTCCTGGACCAGGGATTGAACCTGTGTCTCCTGCATTGGCAAGTGAATTCTTTACCACTGAGCGACAAAGGAAGCCCTGAAGCTCAGGTTCTTTATGTCTCAATGCAGAAATAATTAAGTGAAAGACAAAGTGATAGGTAAGAGGTGAGTTTATTTAGAGAGAAACACACTCTATAAAGAGACTGTGGGCCATTTCAGAAGGCAAAATATGAGGTGGTTGTTTTTATGGACTGAGTAATTTCATAGGCTAAGAAATAGGAGGATTATACCAACTATCAATGTTTTGGAGAAGGGGTAGAGATTTCCAGGAATTGGGCTACCACCCAGTTACAGTCAACCTCGAAACAGACGTGGTATATGTGGGTATGTCATTTAGCATGCTAATGTATTACAGAGAGTGTGTGATGAGGCTCAAGGCCTACAGGAAGTCTAATCTCCTACTCTCTTGGACCTAGTTGGTTCTAACCACTTCTGGTTATGTCTTCAAGGGCTGTATCATTCCTTTAGAGGTTTTGCCTTGCCCCCTTCCATCCTTTTTCAGTCCGCATCCATGGCTCCTGAACTAGGCCTCACCTCTCTCTTTGAATTCCCCAAAGTCTGATCAAGCCTGAGATATGGAGCTTTGCAAGATCCAAGAAGACATGGAAGGAAGGAAGAAAATGTCTCCTCCTATAAGGAATGTAGAGTCTCAAGGGAAGAGGATGGGAACTGGACTGTAACACTGAAAGAGGAGGTTGAAGAAACTGAAAGAGACAGACCCAGATACCCAAGGTGCTCTCCTTAAAAGGCCTAAAACTGCAAAAGTTTTATATATTTTTATATAAAAATATTAATAACAATGTTAATAAAGTTTTACTTTATGTAAAGAATATGAAATATTGAAAACCCTAAAATTTTTAAAAATACAGTCAAGAATTGCAGTATTTTCAAAGCTGATAAGCTGAGTAAATTATGAACTTGCGTTACTGCCACAGGGGCGTGTCAGTATAGTTGGTAAACTAAAATATCTGCAGGCTTTGTCAGTCCTTTGGTATGATAGCTAGGTTTTTTTATTTAAATCACTTATTTGTTTGTTGGCCACACCATGCGGCATGTGGGATCTTATTCCCGAACCAGGGGTTGAAGCAGTGTCCGTTGCAATGGAGTGGCAGAATCTTAACCACTGGACCATCATGGAAGTCCCATGATAGCTAGTTTTATGTGTCAACTTGGCTAGGCTATAATAGAGTTATTCAAAAGCTTAGGTGTTACTGTGAAAGTATTTTGTACATGTGATTAACATTATAATCAGTAACTAAGTAAAAGATACTATCCTTTATAATTTGAATGGATCGTATCCAATAAGTTAAAAAGCCTTAGAAGCAAAACTAAGATTTCTCTGAGGAAGAAATTCTTTCTATAGACTGCATCATCAGCCCTTGCACAGGAGTTTCTGTTCTGTTGGCCTGCCCCACAAATTTCAGACCCTGCTTAGCAAGCACTCACAATCATATAAGGGAATTCCTTGTAATAATAAATCTTATATATATATATATATATATTTATCTCCTACTGATTATGTCTCTTTGGTAGAACGCTGACTTATACATACAACAAATGGCTTAATTATGTGATATTTGTGATATGCAGACCTTCCACAATGTGTCTCTTGTGTCAAATGAGAATTTCTTGTACTCCACTGTGATCATGTGTGTTACCACATCCAAGTTATATCCGGAGCACTTATCTGGGATCTTTACATTTTGATAAGGCACACAACTGAGTCATGCCCTAGATTGAACCAGAACTTCTCTCTCACCCCTGGAGGCTATCTTGTTAGAATGGTATAAATGTGAAACAGCAAAAATGGATCTAGCACAACCAGTAATTCTAGTCCATATATCATGATTAGTTGTAGAAAATGTAAAATATCAGTATTAGAAGGTTTGTTTGTTTGTTTGTTTTGTCAGGGGAGAGAGGTTTGCTTTGATATTTCAAACAGATATATCTAGGGGCTTAACCTGGTGGCTCAGTGGTTAAGAATTCACCTGCCAATGCAGGAGACATGGGTTCAGTCCCTAATTCAGGAAGATCCCACATGCCACAGAGCAACGAAGCCCATGCGTCACAACTATTGAGCCTGTACCCTACAGCCTGGGAGCCACAACTACTGAGTCCACATGCCACAACTATGTGCCACAACTGCTGAAGCCCGTGCACTCCAGAGCCTGCGCTCCACAATAAGAGAAGCTGCTGCAAGGAGAAGCCCTCACATCACAACTAGAAAGGAGCCCTTGCTCTCCACAACTGGAGAAAAACCTGCGCAGCAACAGAGGCCCAGGACAGCCAAAAACAAATAAATAAAAGCAAAAATATATCTAAAAATCACTGGGAATTCCCTAGTGGTCCAATGGTTAGGATTCCTGGCTTTTCATTGCTGAGGACCAGGGTTCAACCCCTGGTTGAGAAACTAAGATCCTGTAAACCACTTGGCATGGCCAAAAATAAAAATCAATGTTAGTTCATGCACTAATCCACTATGTCCTTTACGAGACAGCAGAGTCTGGCGGACTGTAAAGAATCGTGGGTCTCTGGGAACCAATTTTTTTTCTTTTGAATTTTTTTGGGGGGATAAGAAGGGTGGGTTGGGAAATATTTCCAGGGGCTAAGGCCCATAGGAAATGTCCATTCTAATCTTCCTGGTACAGCTTTTGGAACACTATTTCTGTTGGAGCTGCTGCTCTTGCTGCCAGATGCCTTCAGATTCACTCCTTCTGAACACCAAAATTATAAAGCAATCCATGACCAACATGGCAGGACTGGTTGGCAGGTGGGGGGGGGGGCTGTCAAGAAATCCATAAATGATCCTTGGAACTTGGAGTGATTTCTTTTGTTTGTAAATAAGTAATTCACCAAAGACTTTAATCAGCCTGACAGTTCTCAAAAGGCTAAACTAAGAGTTACCATACAGGGAATTCCCTGGCAGTCCAGTAGTTAGAACTCCACACTTCCATTTCAGGGAGCATGGGTTCAATCTCTGGTCAGGCAACTAAAATCCCTCATGCCTGCATGGCCAAAAAATAAAGTTACTATATAACCCAGCAATTCCACTCCTAGGTGTATATTTAAGAGAAATGACAATATGTGTCCACTCAACAGCTCTTACATGAATGTTCATAGCAACATAATTTGTAGTAGCAAGAAAGAATTCCAGTAGTCATCAAGATAATGGATAAACAAAATGTTGCCTGTCTATTTCATGGGATATTATTTAACCACAAAGTGAAATGAAGTACTGAAACATGTTACAACATGAGTGAACTTTGGAAACATTTTTCTAAGTGAAAGAAGCCAGTCATAAAGGATCACATATGGTGTTGCTTTATTTATATGAAATGTCCAGAAGAAGCAAATCCATACAGAGAGGAAATAGAATAGTGATTGCCTTTGACTGACGTGTCTGGGGTGAATGGGGTATGTATGTTTAACAGGTACAGAGTTTCTTCTGGGAGTGATGAAAGGCATGAAAATTTAATATGGTGATGACTGCAAAAACCCACTGGACTGTACACTATAAATGGGTGAATTGTATGATATGTGAATGATTCTCAATAAAGATAGCTAAAAGTAAAATGGCAAATATGAAAATGGTATATTATGATTACATTAAACTTTCTCTTCAAAATTATGTTCAAAGACTTTGAAGACAAAAAAGAGGTCATAAAATTGTGTAACAGAAATAATTCTTGAATTTTATTTTATTTTTTTTTTTATTGTATGATTTCATTTATATAAAAAGTTCAGAATAGGCAAATCCATGAGACACAACATAGACTGCTGCTTGCCCTGGGGTTAGTGGGGGTGTTGAGGGGATATGAAGAGCAGCTGCTAATGGGTGCTGTGCTGGGTCAGATAGCACCCCCCACTCCCAATTTAGAACAAAAATGTTCTAAAATCAATTGTGGTGATTTTGCACATCTTTGTGGATATACTAAAAACCACTAAACGGTACATTTTAAATGGGTGAATTTTTTGTATGTCAATTTATCTCAATAAAGCTGTTATTAAAAATATTTAAAGCTATAAAGAAACACTGAAGAACAAACAAGGTCCTTGAGTAATCCCAACACAGAGAACTTCCACTTTCAGTCAGTATATTAGAGTGTGAAGAGGTTGAGAGTTAACTACTGCTGCTGCTGCTAAGCTGCTTCGGTCGTGTCTGACTCTGTGTGACTCCATAGACGGCAGCCCACCAGGCTCCCTGTCCCTGGGATTCTCCAGGCAAGAACACTGGAGTGGGTTGCCATTTCCTTCTCCAATGCATGAAAGTGAAAAGTGAAAGGGAAGTCACTCAGTCGTGTCCGACTCTTTGCGACCCCATGGACTGCAGCCTACCAGGCTCCTCCATCCATGGGATTCTCCAGGCAATAGTACTGGAGTGGGTTGCCATTGCCTTCTCCGAATTCTTGAATTTTAAAAAAAGTCCTCAAACTTTTGTTCATCAAAAATTTTGCCCCCCTCCAAAAAAATTGTCCATCAAAAATAAGATGAAACTGGACCAAAGAAACAGACTAAATAAGATTAAACAGTTTTTCTAACATGCTTTCATGAACCCACAGATACATGTCAGGTACACATCATCATGTGTTAAGGAATGTTAGATAGCTCCTTCCTGTCCTTAAAAAATAAATAGTTTAAAAGGGGTTTGTGTGTGTGTGTGTGGAAGCAAGCTAATGAAATGTCTCCAACTGATAGTTTTGAGATCCAAATATTTTAAAGTGTGTAAGGCAGACTTTTGTCATTTGGGATGAGGATATGGCTACATTGGTAAACACTTAATGAGATTTAGCTTAATTCAGACCAGATATTCTGCAAGATAAGGCAACTCATTGCTTCTTGGGCTTCCCCGGTAGCTCAGCTGGTAAAGAATCAGCCCGCAATGCAGGAGACCCAGGTTTGATTTCTGGATTGGAAAGATCCATTGGAGAAGGGATAGGCTACCCACTCCAGTATTCTTGGGCTTCCCTGGTGGCTCAGATGGTCAAGAAGCCACCTGCAATGTGGGAAACCTGGGTTCAATCCCTGGGTTGGGAAGATCCCCTGGAGAAGGGAATGGCTACCCACTCCAGTGTTCTGGCCTGGAGAAACCCATGGACTGTATAGTCCATGGAGTTGCAAAGAGTCGTATACAATTGAGCAACTTTCATTTTCACTTCTCACATGTCTTGTTGGTTGAGACTACAATCAGAAGGGCCCATTGAGGAAAGAAAAGGAGCCAGTTTGTGGCAAACCACTGGAAGATATTTAAGCATAGCAACAATCTCCTTCAGATCACTTTGGGCCCAGATAGGTAGAGAATGCTTTAACTAAGCAATTGAAAGTGAATACTTTTGCATATGCTGTATAAATCATCTAGCAGCAATTTCTTGGGTTTGGGAGTTTGTTTTTTCTTTATTTTTCCCTTGTAAGAGGATATGATGCTCTTCCACTAGAAATATTGGAATTCTAAGGCAAAGCCTCTATTCGGCAGGAGTCAGAAAAGACTGGAAAAGCTGATAGCCTCCTTTCAGACAGGACTTTAGCCAAATCCTATGAATGTTTGTAAGTGACAGAAGAGCTTGCATTTGGGAGAATAGTGATTCATGCCCTGCAGGATATTCAGGCAGGAGTGGACAAAGCATCAGTCAGTCACACACTCCAGTAAGAATGGACTCCCACAGTAGAGCCAGGTCAGGACTCCAGTGTTATAGGAGAACTGGGTCATGCTCATCTTGCTCCATGAAGAACAGTGTATTTGAACAGAGATAGAGACAGTTTGATGTAATAAGTACGTAGTCTGTAGGGCAGTAACATTGGCATTGACTAGGCACCTGCTGCATGCATGCATGCTCAGTCGCTTCAGTAATGTCTGACTCTTTGTGACCCTGTGGACTGTAGCCCACCAGGCTTCTATGTCCATGGAATTTCCCAGGCAATCTTTCCAAACCTGTGTCTCCTGCATTGCAGGCGGATTCTTTACCACTGAGCTACGAGGGAAGCCCATGCACCTGTTAGGCATAGTAAATAAGCCCATTCCTATTTGTAAGTCAGAGCCTGTTACAGACCCAGGCACAGGAGCAGGAGAAGTGTGAAAATAGTCACTCCTTTACAAAATAAAAGTGTGCTAGTCATTTAAATTCCCTCAAGATGGGCAAGATCACTCCTTCTCTTCATTAGGAAGGGCTCAGTTGGCATGGACAAAGATCAGTGGTTGCCTGATGTCACCTGCCTGCTCCACAAGTCACACCATGTCCTATTAATAGATCAAGCAACACAATCTACAATAAAACAAGTTGTTGAAAATTTAGAGAATTTACTAGAGGAGGCAGCAATAGCACCTGGAAAGTAGTTAAATATTTGGAGAAAAGAGGAAACCAAATAATGGACCTGAGAGCACTAAATAGGAAACCAATATCCTAAAACAGAGACTGGGAAAAATTTTTTTCTGTAAAGGTACGTATAATAAATATGTTTGGCTTTGTGGGCCACACATTCCCTGTGGCAGCCACTCAACTCTGTTGCTGTAGCTCAGAAGCAGCCATAAATAATATGTAAACAAAGAATTACATATGCCTATAAAACTTTATTTATAAAGAAAGACAGGTTTGAGAATTCCCAGGCTATCCAGTGGTTAAGTTAGGACTCCACACCTTTCCACACCCCCTCACCCCACCACGACAGCACAGGTTCAAGCCCTGATCAGGGAACTAAGGTCCTGCAAGCTGTGTGGTGCAGCTAAGAAAAAAAAAAGAAAGAGGTTTTCTGACCCCTACTATACCAGATAGGCTTTGTAACAGGAGACTCAGTGGTAAAGAATCCACCTGCCAATGCAGGAGATGTGGGTTCATCTCTGTGTTGGGAAGATCCCCTAGAGGAGGAAATGTCAACCCACTCTAGTATTCTTGCCTGAAAAATCCCACAGACAGAGGAGCCTGGTGGGCTACAGTTCATGGGGTCACAAAGAGTCGGCTATGACTGGGCGACTGAGCACATTAAGCACTGTAGAACAACTAATATCCTAGAATTAGGTGTGGACTCCACACCAGTTGATAGGCTAACATGTGGAGAGAGAATATATAATAAAGAGTTAACTGTATGAAAATGGGGATAGTGAAAGGGAAAGCTCCTAGGTGACGTGGGGAGCAGATGAATGGAAGATGAGTTTGGAGAGATAAGCTTTAGATCAGACAGGAAGGATCCTGGGGATCCAGGGAAGGAATTTGTATATTATTAAAACTGGGGTGGGAAGACATTGAAGGGTTATAGACATGTAAAATTTTAAATAAAATTACATTTCAAAAAATCACTCTCATTACTGGGTGAAAAAGAAGGGATGTGGTAAGCCGAAAAAAGGCCCACAAGAAGATATCCACATTGAATTCTGTGAACCTGTGAATGTTATCTTATTTGCGAAAAGGATCTTTGCAGACGCAATTAAAATCTTGTGATGAGGGTCTAACCCTAGATTATCCAGGTGGGCACTAAATCCGATGACATGTGTTCTTACAAGAGAAAGGTAGAATGAGATTTGAGAGACAGAAGGTGAAAAGAGACGGACACGTAGAGAAAGTGATGTGGAAACAGAGATGACATTGGAGTAGCGTGATCACAAGTCAAGGAACATCAAAGAAAGCCAGTAAAGACCAGGAGCTAGAAGAATTCAGGATTGAATACATTCCACAGAGCCTCTAAATGGAACCGGCCCCTGACCACACCTTGATTTCATACTTCTGGCATCCAGAGCCATGAGAGAATAAATTTCTGTTGTTTAAGATCACCAAGTTTGTGATAATGTGGGTTTTTCTGGTCATACTGTGTGGCTTGTGGGATCTTAGTTTCCTGACAAGGGATCAACCTGGGGCCCCAGCGTGATAGCTCTGAGTCCTAACCACTGGACTGCCAGGGAATTGCCCTGTGATAATTTGTTATAGGAACCTCAGGAAAACTATTACAGAGGGTAAGAAAAGTAAAGAGATCCTTTAGGAACCTCCTGGAGTAATCCATATGACAGCTGCCAATTAATGGCCTGGTCTAGGACGATGGCAGTGAAGAGGGAAATACATTGTCAGAATAGAGATCTATTTCAAACTAGGACTTGGAGAAGATTGACATGGGTTAATGAGTACAAGCCTGAGAAACCTGGATGATGGCCATGCCAATTACTGACATAGGGAGGGAGCAGGTGTGCAGCTCAGTTTTGAATATATTGTGTTTAAAATGCTGGATAGTCATCAAGATGATATATAGAACAAAGTATTAGAGATACAGGAGACAGGTATGGGCTAGAGAGTAAAACTGGATAGTCCTTGGTATTTATATTTCACGCAAACCAGTGATATAATGTAAGGGGAAAACACACAGAGAGATGAGCGTCTCAAATCTAGCCCTGAAGAACATCAAAGTGTAAGAGCCAGATAGACCCAGCAATTCCACATGTGGGTATACACCCAAAATAATTGAAAGTAGGATCTTGAAGAGACATTTGTAGGTCCATATTCTTAGCAGCATTATTCACAAATCCAAAAGGTGGAAGCAACCCAAGTGTCCTTTGATAGATGACGGATAAAGAAGATATAGTGTATACATACAACGGAGCAATATTTAGCCTCAAAAAGGAAAGAATATTTTTTAAACATTTCTTCAATGTGCTCCATGCCACAGCAAGATGAACCCTGAGAACATTATACTAAGTGGAAATAGCTAGACACAAAAGGACAAATATTAAAGGATTCTACTAATGTGAGGTATCTAGAATAGTCACATTCCTAGATACAGAAAGTAGAAGGGTGTTTCAAGGGACTGGGGAGGGAGGAATAATAGGCAACTGTCATTTAATTGGACAGAGCTTCATTTTGGAAAGATGAAAGAAGTCATGGAGATGGTTGCACAAAATGTGGATGAACTAAATGCCACTGTACTGTGCCCCTAAAAATTGTTAAACTGGTAGATTTCATGTTAGGTATATCATCACAAATTTTTAAAAAGTAATACATTCTCATTGTGAAGAATTACAACAACATGAAAGTTTATAAAGCAAAGTATGGAAGTCTTTCCCCATGATCACCCTCTACATGGACTTTAACACACTTATGTTTGTAAGATACCTGATATCACACTGACATCCTTGCACCTGCATTAGTCAGTCAGTCAGTTCAGTCGCTCAGTCGTGTCCGACTCTTTGCCACCCCATGAGTCGCAGCACGCCAGGCCTCCCTGTCCATCACCAACTCCCAGAGTTCACTCAGACTCACGTCCATCGAGTCAGTGATGCCATCCAGCCATCTCATCCTCTGTTGTCCCCTTCTCCCCTTGCCCCCAATCCCTCCGAGCATCAGGGTCTTTTCCAATGAGTCAGTATTGGAATTTCAGCTTCAACATCGGTCCTTCCAATGAACACCCAGGACTGATCTCCTTCAGAATGGACTGGTTTGATCTCCTTGCAGTCCAAGGGACTCTCAAGAATCTTCTCCAACATCACAGTTCAAAAGCATCAATTCTTCGGCACTCAGCTTTCTTCACAGTCCAACTCTCACATCCATACATGACCACGGGAAAAATCATAGCCTTGACTAGATGGACCTTTGTTGACAAAGTAATATCTCTGCTTTTCAATGTGCTATCTAGGTTGCTCATAACTTTTCTTCCAAGGAGTAAGCGTATTTTAATTTCATGGCTGTAGTCACCATCTGCAGTGATTTTGGAGCCCAAGAAAATAAAGTCTGACACTGTATCCACTGTTTCCCCATCTATTTCCCATGAAGTGACGGGACCAGATGCCATGTTTTCTGAATGTTGAGCGCATATCAGATGGTTATTTCCATAATTCTAGAGTTGGAATTGGTGGGTCAGAAGGTCTAAACCTTTGCGTTTTGGCCAAACATTGAAATGGATAAGTTTTTATTATATTTTAAGCAGGGTTTACAATGAAAGGTAAGAATGCAGTGAAAATAGGTAGTAGTAGTTTAATTAGTACAACCATAAAGGAAACAATTTATTAACATTTATCAAGAAACTTAAAAATGCTCACACCTTTTACCTTACAGCAATTCTGCTCTAGGAGTCTCTACCTCAAAGAAAAAATAAATGGATACATAATATTTAGCATTGTTTATAATAGCCAAAATTTGGGCAGAATGAATACTTTTTAATAAGGGAATAATCAAATAAGTTATGAAAAAAATTATGACTGTCTCCTTGTTTAAATACTACAGTCATTAAAAATGATGGTTATGATTCTAATAACATGATTAAAATTGTGTAAAAAGAAATAATAACAAAGTGATAGCAATGGTATGTTTGGGATTTATGTAGTTTTCTTTGTCATTTTTGCTGTAATGTGGCTTATTTTTGCAGAAAAAATATTTGCTTAAAGATTGGAAAATAGATAAAAATTATCAAAAGAAAAGAAGCCAGGTAGAAACAAGTTTCTTCATGGAAATAGATATGCTGATGCTATACTTCATATGGAAAAACAAACACACAAAAATAACCAGGAAAACACTAGGAATGGACAATTTCTATAAACATTAAACACACTATAAAGCCTTTCTAAGGAAAACACTGTGGGGAATCCTGCGGTGGTCCAGTGGTTAGGACTCCACTTTCACTGCCTAGGACACGAGTTCGATTCCTGATCTGGGAACTAAAATCCTACAAGCTGTGAGGTGGGGCCAAAACCACACAAACAAAAGACATATTATGTGTACTATTGTGTGAGTAAATAGACAAGTCAGAAACAGAATACAAAATCCAGAAATAGATGTCAGTACATATAGAACTTCATTATATGATAAAAGTGGCGTCTCAAAACACTAGAGCAAAGAAAGACTTTTTCTTAAAGATCCTTAGGAAACCTGGTTAGCATTTTGCAAGGAAAGAGTTGAAATAGCAGATCTGGTTGCCTATGCCTTCCTGTCTTCAAGGGAACCTAGAACACAATTGACCTTTGATAAATCTCTTGGAATATGGCCCTGAGAGTGTTTGTGTCAGTAATTGATGGTTTTGCTGTGTACACCTGGAGCAGTGGACCATGCCGTCCCAGCTTGTCAGATTGCTTTGCACAAACATCAAGATTGATGATTTGCCTGCACCTGATTTCACTGCTTGGGTCCAGCCTGTTGCCATGGCTGGTTGTGTAGCAGGATATGCCTACTACATGACCAGCTCCCCTCCACAAAAGACTCAGACTAAAACTCAAACAAGATTCCCTGGGCAGAGATATACCACATATATCTGTAGTTTGATGTGTGTGTGTGTGTGTGTGTGTGAGACAGCGCATGTCCTGGGTAGTTGTGGAAGGAATAGATGCAGAAGCCAGCATTTGTCCTTTGGCCTCTGCCAATGTACATCTTTTTCCTGCTTGCTTTTGCCATGTATACTTCACTGTCATAAACCTTAGCCTTAATTAGAAATTGCAACTGAATCTTGTGACTATGATTTATGAGCTGCCAAACTTGAAGAGGTTGCAGGACTTCTGAAACACTATTAAAAATTTTTTATTCAGCTGTGCCGGGTCTTAGTTGTGGCACTTTCGATTTTCCTTGCAGCATGTGGGATCTCTAGTTGTGGCATGTAGGATCTAGTTCCCTGACCAGGAATTGGGAGCATGGAGTCTTAGCCACGGGACCATTAGGAAAGTCCCATGAAACACTTTTGGAAACGATAAAGTTAGATCTATATCTCACACCATGTAGAAGATTCAGTCTCAAACTGATTAGAGAGCTGCTTGGAAACTATACAGGCTCTAGAGAAAAACATAGGTGAGTTCTTCTTTAACTGAGATGAAAGAAAAGGATTTCTATTTTGATTTAAAATCCAGATACAATAACATATTGTAATTATGACTTTATTAAAAACAAAACTTCTGCATGGCCCCCAAAATATAAACAGTATCAGAAGACAATGGACAAACTGCGAGAAAATATTTGCAATACTTCTTGAATAAAGAGCTAGTAAACTAACAGATTTTTTTTTAATTTTTTTAATTAGAGAAAAAAATAAAACATCATTCCCCAAAGTAATATAAAAACAGCTCCCCAAATATAGAAAGATGTTCAAACTCTCTAATGAGAGAAGAGAAAACATAAATTAAAATGACACTGAGATTACCGGGTTCTGGTCAGGACAATAAGAACTTTATTTACCTTGTATTTCCACATTAAATACAGGTAAAATCTCTAGACGGAATACATGGAACAGCTATCTAAAATGTCAGCAAACAGGTTAGGGAATTCAAAGTACCACTGAACCATCAATGCATCTCTCACTTTGTTTTTCCTCTGGTCTGAACTCAAAAACAGGCTAAAACTCAGAACTGTGCACCAGGAATAAACAGCTAGAACTCTTAAGAGAAATTCTCTAGTACAGTCTGAGTGTCAGGAAAAGGGGCCTCCATAGGTCATAGAGAGTGAGGGGAATCCAAAATGTCCTTTGTTTTTGCTTTCCCATTCTGTCCCACACCCGTCCTTAGGCAAAGCCATAGTGGCAATGGAGCAGTTCACAGAGGAGGCCAAGCCAGCCCCTTAAACTCTGAGACAACTCTGACCCCAAGAGCAAGGGAGCACTCCTAGTGCTCTTCTCACGGTTCATCCTCTTGCTGGGACACAGTGCAGTTTCAGTCGCAAGGAGAGCACAGAACAGCAAGGAAGCTAAAGGACCAGGGAGATTAAGGCAGTCAATAAAATGGTCTCATAGAGTTGTATATGTTCTTCTGGGCTCATTTTCAAGCTGCATATGTGAAAACAAGCAGGACACTGTGGGGCTCCAAAAACTGAGCTAGACCCTGTGGGGCTGTTCCTGAGTCCAAGCGAGCTCTGCTTGCCCTATGACAGGCCAGTGAATCCAAGAGACAAGGAGTTGAGTTCAGGAATATGACTTTATTGAGAAAGCCAGCTGACTGAGAAGATGGCAGACTCAGTTCAGTTCAGTTCACTTGCTCAGTTGTGTCCGACTCTTTGCGACCCCATGAATCGCAGCATGCAGGCCTCCCTGTCCATCACCAACTCCCAGAGTTCACTCAGACTCACGTCCATCGAGTCCGTAACGCCATCCAGCCATCTCCTCCTCTGTCGTCCCCTTCTCCTCCTGCCCCCAATCCCTCCCAGCATCAGAGTCTTTTCCAGTGAGTCAACTCTTCGCACGAGGTGGCCAAAGTACTGGAGTTTCAGCTTTAGCATCAGTCCTTCCAAAGAAATCCCAGGGCTGATCTCCTTCAGAATGGACTGGTTGGATCTCCTTGCAGTCCAGGGGACTCTCAAGAGTCTTCTCCAACACCACAGTTCAAAAGCATCAATTCTTCAGCACTCAGCCTCCTTCACAGTC
Source organism: Aepyceros melampus (assembly GCA_006408695.1). Lineage (NCBI taxonomy): Eukaryota > Metazoa > Chordata > Mammalia > Artiodactyla > Bovidae > Aepyceros > Aepyceros melampus. Next base: position 774,288 of record SJXQ01006316.1, on the reverse strand, counting down.
CAACTCTCACATCCATACATGACCACTGGAAAAACCATAGCCTTGACTAGATGGACCTTTGTTAGCAAAGGAATGTCTCTGCTTTTCAATGTGCTATCTAGGTTGGTCATAATTTTTCTTCCAAGGAGTAAGCGTCTTTTAATTTCATGGCTGCAGTTACCATCTGCAGTGATTTTGGAGGCCAAAAAAGTAAAGTCTGACATTGTTTATTTCCCCATGTATTTTCCATGAAGTGATGGGACCAGATGCCATGATCTTCGTTTTCTGAATGCTGAGCTTTAAGCCAACTTTTTCACTTTCCACTTTCACTTTCATCAAGAGGCTTTTTAGCTCCTCTTCACTTTCTGCCATAGTGTGGTGTCATATGCATATCTGAGGTTATTGATATTTCTCCAGCAATCTTGATTCCAGCTTGTGCTTCTTCCAGCCAGCGTTTCTCATGATGTACTCTGCAGAGAAGTTAAATAAGTAGGGTGACAATATACAGCCTTGACATACTCCTTTTCCTATTTGGAACCAGTCTGTTGTTCCATGTCCAGTTCTAACTGTTGCTTCCTGACCTGTATATAGGTTTCTCAACAGGCAGGTCTGGTATTCCCATCTCTTTCAGAATTTTCCATAGTTTATTGTGATCCACACAGTCAAAGGCTTTGGCATAGTCAATAAAGCAGAACTAGATATTTTCTGGAACTCTCTTGCTTTTTCCATGATCCGGCAGATGTTGACAATTTGATCTCTGTTTCCTCTGCCTTTTCTAAAACCAGCTTGAACATCAGGGAGTTCACGGTTCACGTATCGCTGAAGTCTGGCTTGGAGAATTTTGAGCATTGCTTTACTAGCATGTGAGATGAGTGCAATTGTGCGGTAGTTTGAGCATTCTTTGACATTGCCTTTCTTTGGAATTGGAATGAAAACTGACCTTTTCCAGTCCTGTGGCCACTGCTGAGTTTTCCAAATTTGCAGGCATATTGAGTGCAGCACTTTCACAGCATCATCTTTCAGGATTTGGAATAGCTCAACTGGAATTCCATCACCTCCACTAGCTTTGTTCGTAGTGATGCTTTCTAAGGCCCACTTGACTTCACGTTCCAGGATGTCTGGCTCTAGGTGAGTGATCACACTATCGTGATTATCTTGGTCTTGAATGTTCCAAAATAACCATCTTGTCAGGGTCTGCATGCCAGGTTCTTTTGTAGAGTCAGAGAGAGAATCACTGAGGAACTAAAGTCAAAAGGCAGGAAAGAGAGGGAGATGCAGAGAGGAAATAAAGTAAAAAGGGTCTTCGGTCTTGCAAAACATCTCCTGAAGGGCCAGCCTTTGGAAGTGGTGTGTGAAATTCTTCTTTTTGTTGTAGCTATTCACATATTCTGTGGAAAAGGTCGGTATTAGTTCCAACTGCAAAGAAAGGCAATGCCAAAGAATGTTCCAACTACCACACAATTGCACTCAACTCACACTAACTAGTAAAGTAATTCTCAAAATTATCCAAGTGAGGCTTCAACAGTACATGAACCGAGATCTTCCAGATATTCAAGTTGGTTTTAGAAAAGGCAGAGGAACCAGAGATCAAATTGCCAACATCTGTTGGATCATAGAAAAAAGCAAGAGAGTTCCAGAAAAACATCTACTTCTGCTTCACTGACAATGCAAAAGCCTTTGACTTTGTGGATCACAACAAAATGTGGAAAATTCTGAAAGAGATGGAATACCAGACCACCTTACCTACCTCCTGGGAGATCTGTATGCAGGTCAAGAAATAACAGTTAGAACCAGATATGGAACAACAGATTGGTTCCAAATTGGGAAAGAAGTAAGTCAAAGCTGTATATCATCACCCACAAGCTGGAATCAAGATTTCCAGGAGAAATAGCAATAACCTCAGATATGCAGATGATGCCAACTTTAAGGCAGAAAGCGAAGAAGAACTGAAGAGCTTCTTGATGCAAGTCAAAGAGAAAAGTGAGAAAGTTGGCTTAATACTCAACATTCAAAAAACTAAGATCATGGCATCCAGTCCCATCACTCCATGGCAAATAGATGTGGAAACAATGGAAACACTAACAGAATTAATTTGTTTGGGCTCGAAGATCATTGCAGATGATGACTGCAGCCATGAAATTAAAAGATGCTTGTTTTTTGGAAGAAAAGCTATGACAAACTTAGATAGCTTATTAAAAAGCAGAGACATTACTTTGCCGACAAAGGTCCATCTAATCAAAGCTATGGTTTTTCTAGTAGTCATGTATGGATGTGAGAGCTGGACTATAAAGAAAGCTGAGCACCAAAGAATTGATGCTTTTGACCCCTGGTGTTGGAGAAGACTCTTGAGAGTCCCTTGGACTGCAAGCAGATCAAACTAGTCAATCATAAAGGAAATCAGTGCTGAATATTCACTGGAAGGACTGATGCTGAAGCTGAAATGCCAGTACTTTGGCCACCTGATGTGAAGAATTGACTCAATGGAAAAGACCCTAATGATGGGAATGATTGAAAGCAGGAGGAGAAGGGGATGACCGAGGATGAGATGGTTGGATGGCATCACTGACTCAATGGACACGAGTTTGAGCAAACTCCAAGAATTGGTGATGGACAGGTAAGCCTAGCATGCTGCAGTCCATGGGGTCACAGAGTCAGACACAACTGAGTGATTGAACCAACTGATTCACAGATTATCTCTATATGAGCTGAACAAAGCCTCTTTAACAGTTAGGCAGAGAGGGCAGATCCTCCGGGGGCAGGCCATTTTGTATGATTGTAATAAGAAAAGCAATGAAAAGTAAGCCAAAGAAAGTTTCCCATATGAAGTCAAAATTTTCTTCTCCCTGCAAAACCTGGGCACAGAAGCCTTTCTGTGTCCCCATTCCTTATTTATAGAAAACAGACTCAAGGCCCTGTGAACTTCTCTGAGTTCAAAAGAAAAGATTCAAACAGTTGCTAATCAAGGAGGAAGTGGGATGCAGAGACAAGGGATGGACAGCCAAGAAACAACAGTGCAGCCTTGAGGCAGGGTCCTGTTTTGCTTCAGTTCATTTCAGTCCAGTCACTCAGTGTCCGAATCTTTGTGACCCCACGGACTGCAGCATGCCAGGCTTCCCTGTCCATCAGCAACTCCCAGAGTTTGCTCAAACTGATGCCAATCAACTCAGAGATGCCACCCAATCATCTCATCCTCTGTCATCCCCTCCTCCTCCTGCCTTCAATCTTTTGTAGCATCAGGGTCTTTTCCAATGAGACACTTCAATCATCAAGTGGCCAAAGTATTGGAGATTCACCTTCAGCATCAGCCATTCCAATGCAAATTCAGAACTGATTTCCTTTAGAATGGACTGGTTTAATCCCCTTGCAGTCCAAGGGACGCTCAAGAGTCTTCTCCAAAACCACACTTTGAAAGCATCAATTCTTTGGCGTTGAGCTTTCTTTATGGTCCAACTCTCACATCCATACATGACTACTGGAAAAACCATAGCTTTGACGAGATTACTTTGTTGGCAAAGTAATGTCTCTGCTCTTTAATATATTGTCTAGGTTGGTCATCGTTTTCTTTTAAGGAACAAACATCTTTTAATTTCATGGCTGCAGTCACCATCTGCAGTGATTCTGGAGCCTAAAAAGTCTGTCACTATTTCCATTTCTTCCCCATCTTTTTGCAATGAAGTGGTGGGACCAGATGCCATGATCTGATTTCTTGAATGTTGAGTATTAAGCCAGCTTTTTCACTCTGCTCTTTCACTTTCATCAAGAGGCTCTCAGTTCTTCTTCATTTTCTGCCATAAGGGTGATGTCATCTGCATATCGGAGGCTATCGATATTTCTTCCAGCAATCTTGATTCCAGCTTGTGCTTCATCCAGCCTGGAAATTTGCATGATGTACTCTGCATATAAGTTAAATAAGCAGGGTGACAATATACAGGCTTGACGTACTCCTCCCAGTTTGGAATCAGTCTGTTGTTCCATGTCCAGTTCTAACTGTTGCTTCTTGACCTGAATACAGATTTCTCAGGAGGCAGGTAAAGTGGTCTGGTATTCCCATCTCTTTAAGAATTTTCCACATTTTGTTGTGATCCACACAGTCAAAGTCTTTGGTATAGTCAATGAAGCAGAAGTAGAAGTTCTTCTGGAACTCTCTTGCTTTTTTGATGCGCCAGTAGATGTTGGCAATTTGATCTGGTTCCTCTGCTTTTCTAAATCTAGCTTGAACATCTGGAAGTTCTCGGTTCACATACTGTTGAAACCTGGCTTGGAGAATTTTGAGCATAACTTTGCCAAAGTGTGAGGTGTGCGGTAGTTTGAACACTCTTTGGTGTTGCCTTCTTTGGGATTGGAATGAAAACTGACCTTTTCTGGTCCGGTGGCCACTGCTGAGTTTTCCAAATAGCTGGCATATTGAGTGCAGCACTTTCACAGCATCATCTTGTAGAATTTAAAATAGCTCAACTGGAATTCCATCACCTCCACTAGCTTTGTTCATAGTGATGTTTCCTAAGGCCCACTTGAATTCACATTCCAGGAGGTCTGGCTCTAGATAAGTGATCACACCATCATGGTTACCTGGGTCAGGAAGATATTTTTTGTATAGTTCTTCTGTGTATTCTTGCCATCTCTTCTTAATATCTTCTGCTTCTGTTAGGTCCATACCATTTCTGTCCCTTATTGTGTCCATCTTTGCATGAAATGTTCCCTTGATATCTCTAATTTTCTTGAAGAGATCTCTAATCTTTCCCATTCTACTGTTTTCCTCTATTTCTTCACATTGCACACTTAGGAAGGCTTCTTATCTCTCCTTGCTATTCATTGGAACTCTGCATTCAGATGGGTCTATCTTTTGTTTTCTCCTTTGCCTCTAGCTTCTCTTCTTTTCTTAGTTATTTGTAAGGCCTCCTCAGACAACCATTTAGCTTTTGGCATTTCTTTTTCTTGGGGATGGTCTTGATCACTGCCACCTGTACAATGTCACAAAACATCATTCATAGTTCTTCAGGCACTCTATCAGATCAAATCCCTTGAACCCATTAGTCACTTTCACTGTGTAATCGTAAGGGATTTGATTTAGGTCATACCTGGATGGTCTAGTGGTTTTCCCTACTTTCCACAACTTAAGTCTGAATTTGGCAATAAGGACTTCATGATCTGAGCCACAGTCAGCTCCTGGTCTTGTTTTTTGCTGACTGTATAGAGCTTCTCCATCTTTGGCTGCAAAAACTATAATCAATCTGATTTTGATATTGATCATCTGGTGATGTCCATGTGCAGAGTCTTCTCTTGTGTTGTTGGCAGAGGGTGTTTGCTATGACCAGTGCATTCTCTTCGCAAACTCTGTTAGTCTTTACCCTGCTTCATTTTGTACTCCAAGGCCAAATTTGCCTGTTACTCCAGGTATCTCTTGACTTCCTACTTTTGCATTCCAGTCCCCTATGATGAAAAGGACATATTTTTGGGGTATTGGTGCAGCTTCTTCAGCATTACTAGTTGGGGCATAGACTTGGATTACTGTAACATTGAATGGTTTGCCTTGGAGATGAACAGAGATCATTCTGTCATTTTTGAGATTGCATCCAAGCATTTTGGACTCTTTTGTTGACTATGAGGGCTACTCCGTTTCTTCTAAGGGATTCTTGCCCACAATAGTAGATATAAGTGTCATCTGAGTTAAATTCATCAATTCCAGTCCATTTTAGTTCACTGATTTGCAGAATATTGGTGTTCACTCTTACCATCTCCTGTTTGACCACTTCTAATTTACCTTGATTCATGTACCAAACAGTCCAGGTTCCTATACAATATTGTTCTTTAAGCATCAGACTTGACTTCCATCACCAGTCACATCCACAACTGGGTGCTATTTTTTGTTGTTTTTTTTTTTTTTGCTCCATCTCTTTTTCTGGAGTTATTTCTCCGCTGTTCTCCAGTTGCATACTGGGCACCTACCGACCTGGGGAGTTCATCTTTCAGTATTCTATCTTTTTGCCTTTTCGTACTGTTCATGGGGTTCTCAAGGCAAGAATACTGAAGTGGTTTGTCATTCCCTTCTCCAGTGGACCATGTTTTGTCAGAACTCTCCACCATGATGCGTCCATCTTGGCTGGCCCTACATGGTATGGCTCATAGTTTCTTTGAGTTAGACAAAGCTGTGGTCCATATGATCAGATTGGTTCGTTTTCTGTGATTGTGGTTTTCATGTCTGCCCTCTTATGAAGAAGGATAAGAGGCTTATAGAAGCTTCCTGATGGGAGAGACTGACTAAAGGGGAAACTGGGTCTTGTTCTGATGGGTGGGGTCATGCTTAGTAAATCTTTAATCCAATTTTCTATTGATGGGTGGGGGGGGTGTTCCCTCTCTGTTATTTGACCTGAGGCCAAACTATGGTGGAGGTAATGAAGATAATGACCTCCTTCAAAAGGTCCCCTGCAGGCACTGCCAAACTCAGTGCCCCCTGACCTTGTAGCAGGCCGCCACCGACTCACGCCTCTATCGAAGACTCCTCGACACTCACAGGGAAGTCTGGGTCAGTCTCTTGTGGGGTCACTGCTTCTTTCTCCTGGGTCCTGGTGTGCACAAGTTTTTGTTTGTGCCCTCCAAGAGTCTGTTTCCCCAGTCCTTTGTAAATTCTGGCCATTCTGTGGCAGAGTTAATGGCAATCTCCTCTATGAGGGCTTATGCCATATCCAGGTTTGCCGGACCCAGAGCCCCTGCCCCTGCAGCAGGCCATTGCTGACCCATATCCCTGCAGGAGACACTCAAACACTGAACAGCAGGTCTGTCTCAAACTCTGTGGGGTCTCCTGGTGCTCACAAGTTTTGTTTGAACCTTCTGAGATGTCTGGCGGGTATGGGGTTTGATTCTAAACGTGATTTCACCCCTCTTACCATCTTTCTGGAGCTTCTCTTTTGCCCTTGGATATGGGTTATCTTTTTTTTGGTGGGATCCAACATTCTCCTTGGAGAATTGAATACTTTCTGTGTCCCTGTTTCTTGTTTGTTGGCAACAGGCTTCAGCTTGCATGACTTCCTCTGAGCTTCACAGGAAAGGTTCTAACAGTTGTTAATCAGGGAAGGGAAGGGATGCAGAAATAAGGGAGGGGCAGACAAGAAAGAATACTGCAGGCTTGGGCAGGGTCCTGGTTCTACCTCAAGGGATATACATAACAATATTTTTTAGCAAATGGAAGATGTTAACAACTGATGAAGCATTCTTTATTCCAGAGAGAAGGTCACAGTTTGATAACCTCAGGAACCACAGGAGCTCATCAGAAGACCATCTGAGGCCAGGTTAAAGGAATGAAGGCCCTGCACACACCCTGATCCCTATCAGCAACCTCTGCCCTTGAAAGACTGCTATAAAACACCTCACCAAATGCCTCTTAGGTTGGGACACACAGGTTTTGAGGGCATGACCCTACCATGTCCCCCTTTGCCCGGCAAAGCAATAGAGCTATTCTTTTCTTCTTCACTCTAAACTCTGAGACTCAATTTGGCACTGGTGCAGAGGCCAGGTTTTGGGCATCATACACATGAATCTGAATCTAATCAATGTTTCACAGGTTTTGAGAACTAATATACAAGGTATCACTATCCAGGAATTTCCTTAATTTGATTAAGGGCATTTACAATAACCCTACAGTAAACATCATATTTAATAGTAAACAACTAAGTATGTCCACTTCCAGTCACCACTCATATTCAACACAATGTTGTACATTCTAGCCAGTGCAATAAAATAAGAAAAAGAAATAATAAGAGGCAAACAGATTGGAAAGGATATAATAAAAACTGTGACATAATAAGAAATATGTATTTGGTTTCTACTTTCCCCTCTTCATTTCCTGGCACTCCTAAACCTTTGGAATCCCTGAAGTAATAAGTGTCCTTTTGTATGCCAATAAGATGACTAAGGACTGAGGACTCCTGGATAGCCTCAGGATGAGGTCTAGTTGCCAAAAATGCCAACCATGTGATTAGAAGGTTGGAAATTTCAGCCCCGCCCTCCTGATTTCTGGGAAGGGAAGACGGGCTGGAAGCTGAGTCATCACTAACAGCCAATGTTTTAGAAAATCATGTCTACATAATTCAGGATTACAGGCAGATTCTTTATCATCTGAACCACCAGAAAAGCCCCCTACATAATGAAACCTCTACTAAAAATGCTAAATGAAAGGGTTCAGAGAGCTTCTGTGTTGCTGAACACATGGAGGAGCTGGGATGGTGTTGCACCTGGTTAGGGCATGGAAGCTCAATTCTCCTTTACCCAAACCTTGCCCTGTGTACCTTTTCCATCTGAATGTTCCTGAGTTGAATTCTTTAATAATAAACTAGCACTCTAGTAAGTAAACTATTTGAGTTCTATAAACTGTTCCAGCAAATTATCAAACAGGAGGAGAGGGTTATGAGGACCCCAATTTATAGCAGGTTGGTTAGAAATATGGAAGGGCCATACTTATGATTGGCATTTGATGGGAGGGTGGGGGCATATACTAACTACAGATTGATAGTATCAGAACTGAAATGTAGAACACCTAAGCTAGTATCAGATAATTGGGAAGTATGGGATGCAACCCACATGTCTGGTGCCACAAGTGTTGAGAATAGAGAAGAATGAAACAAGTGAATGAAAGTATGTTTTCCCTTTTATTGTCTCTATTCACAGAGGACACGATTGTCACTACTGAATACACACAAAACTTCTACAACAATTAAATGATTTAAGTAAGGTCACAGGATACAAGGTCAACATGTCAAAATCACTGTTATTCTTATACACTAGCAATGAATATACTGCTACATCCATAGTATCCATAAGAAAATATAAGAAAAATTCTTAACTGAAAATCACTCTACAAATTAACTGGCCCAGAGTCTTCAAAATGTCAGTTATGAAATATAACCAAAGATTCAAATTAAACAAGGCTATAGAGATATGACAACTGCATGCAATAAATAATCTTGGATTTTCTTTTGCTTGAAAGGATGTTATTTGGACAATGGGAAAAATCGAAATAAGATGTGCAGACAATTATTGAGTAGTATTATAGGAATGTTTATTTATTAATTTTGGTAATTGTCCTGTGGTTATGTAAGAGCATGCCTCGTTTTGAAGAAATATATGTTGAAATATTTAAAGGGCAAAAGGACATGTCTACAGCTTTTTTTGTGTATATGTTATATATATATATATAAAATCATAAAGAGTAAATTGAACTGAACCACTCTATATTTGTATACAGAGAGACCTATCTATCTATTTACCTACCCACCTATTGAAGGACAAAGTATTTGTAGGAAATGTTAATTTGGGGGAATGTGGGTGGAGGATAACTGGGAATTCTTTGTACTACTTTTGAACTTTTCTGTAAATCTGAAATTACTTGTCTTAAAAGTTTAAAAAATAAATCTGGAAAAAAAAGTAAAGTAGAAGAGGAGGCAGTGAATGACAAGGAAAAAGTCAAGGAGTGGTCAGAAGAAGGAGGAAAATAGAGAGTGCCTTGGGTTTCTAAACACAGAAAACAATTTCAAGAACGTGTGAGTTGGGGGTGGGTAGGAGGGAGGTTCAAGAAGGAGGGGATATATGTATACTTATATATCTGATTTACACTGTTGTACAGCAGAAACCAACAAACATTTTAAAGTAATTATCGTCCAATTAAAAATTAAAAAGAACACGTGACTGAGTGGTCCCAGGATTTGTCTTTAAGTATGAGTGTTCCTCTCTCATCCTCCTGTCAGGAGTTAGATGTTGAAGAGGGAATGGAGTGCAATTCCTGAAAATTAGGTCCCCTTCCCTCTTCTTCCCCTGGGGCTTCCCTGGTAGCTCAGACGGTAAATACACCTGCAATGCAGGGGACCCCATTTGATTCCTGGCTCGGGAAGATCCCCTGGAGAATGGATGGCTACCCACTCCAGTGTTCTTGGGCTTCCCTGGTGACTCAGACCACAAAGATTCTGCCTGCAGTGTGGGAGACCTGGGTTTGATCTCTGGGTTGGGAAGATCCCCTGGAGGAGGGCGTGGCAGCCCACTCCGGTATTCTTGCCTGGAGAATCCCCGTGGACAGAGGAGCCTGGCGGGCTACAGTCCATGGGTCACAATCAGACATAAGCAAGCAACTAAGCACACATGGGTGTTTCTCAGAATTCCTTTTTGGATCTTCTTCATTTCTTGCTCTATACACTATTTGGAGTAAACTTATTCACTCCTATGACTTCAATTACCACCTATTTGCTGATTTCTAAATCTGTATCTCTTGCCCAGGATTTTTTTCTTCCTTACCTCTAAACCATATGTACTTCTATCTACTGGCTAGTCTCCATGTGCACCTCCAGTGATCTCAAATTCAGCAAGTTAAATATTGAGTTCATAATCTTCCTCTCCAATCAAGTCAGTTCTCAGGGAATTATATCTCCATCTTTCAGACACCCAAGCCAAATGCCAGGATGTCTGCCATGGATTTCTTTGCCCTCATCTCCCAAATCCAACTATGAAGTCCTCTGTCTAAAAAATCTATATTTTATGAATTTATTTTTTTCCTTTACTTTCTTTTTTTATTTTATTTTATGAATTTATTCACATCTCCTCCAATATTTTTACTTTTAATAATAACTAGTCTGCCTGGAAGAGGGTGTTTGCTATGACCAGTGCATTCTCTTGGCAAACTCTGTTAGCCTTTGTCCTGCTTCATTTTGTTCTCCAAGGCCAAATTTGCCTGTTATTCCAGGTATCTCTTGACTTCCTAGTTTGCATTCCAGTCTCCTATAATGAAAAGGACATCTTTTTTGGGTGTTAGTTCTAGAAGGTCTTGTAGGTCTTTATAGAACCATTTAAGTTCAGCTTCTTCAGCATTACTAATTGGGGCATAGACATGGATTACTGTGATATTGAATGGTTTGCCTTGGAAATGAACAGAGATCATGCTTCATTTTTGGATTGCACCCAAGAACTGCATTTTAGACTTTTTTGTTGACTATGAGGGCTACTCCATTTCTTCTAAGGAATTCTTGCCCACAATAGTAGATATGGTAGTAGTAATAGATATAATGGTCATCTGAATTAAATTCACCTATTTCAGTCCATCTGAATGGAATTCACACATTTCAGTCCACAGAAGAACTATACAAAAAAGATGTTCATGACCCAGATAACCACTATGATGTGATCACTCACCACAAAGCTAGTGGAGGTGATGGAATTCCAGCTGAACTATTTCAAATCCTAAAAGATGATGCTGTGAAAGTGCTACACTCAATATGCCAGCAAATTTGGAAAACTCAGCCGAGGCCACAGGACTGGACAATGTCAGTTTTCATTCCAATCCGAAAGAAGGGCAATGCCAAATAATGTTCAAACTACTGCACAATTGCATTCATCTCACATGCTGGCAAAGTAATGCTCAACATTCTCCAAGCTGGGCTTCAACAGTATGTGAACCATGAAATTCCAGATGTTCAAGCTGGATTTAGAAAAGGCAGAGGAACCAGAGATCAAATTGCCAACACCCGTTAGATCATGGAAAAAGCAAGAGATTTCCAGAAAAACATCTACTTCAGCTTTATTGATTATGGCAAAGCCTTTGACTGTGTAGATCACAACAAAATGTGGAAAATTCTTCAAGAGATGGGAATACAAGACCACTTTACCTGCCTCCTGAGAAATCTGTATGCAGGTCAACAAGCAACAGTTAGAACTAGACAGGGAACAACAGACTGATTCCAAATTTGGAGAAGTACGTCAAGGCTGCATATTGTCACCCTGTTTCTTTAACTTATATGCAGAGTACGCCATGTGAAGTGCCAGGCTGGATGAAGCACAAGCTGGAATCAAGATTTCTGGGAGAAGTATCAATAACCTCAGATATGCAGATGACACCACCCTTAAGGCAGAAAGGAAGATGAACTAGAAAGCCTCTTGATGAAAGTGAAAGAGGAGAGTGAAATAGCTGCTTAATACTCAACATTCAAAAAACTAAGATCATGGCATCCGGTCCCATCACTCCATAGAAAATAGATGCAGAAACAATGGAAACATAATTTTCTTGGGCTCCCAAATCACTGCAGATGGGTGACTGCAACCATGAAATTAAAAGACACTTGCTCCTTGGAAGAAAAGCTATAACCAACCTGGAAAGCATATTAAAAAGGAGAGACATTACTTTGCTGACAAAGGTCTGTCTTGTCAATGCTATGGTTTTTCCAGTAGTCATGTATGGATGTGAGAGTTGGACTATAAAGAAAGCTGAGCACTGAAGAATTGATGCCTTTGAACTGTGATGTTGGAGAAGATTCTTGAGAGTCCCTTGGACTGTAAGAAGATCCAACCAGTCCATCCTAAAGGAAATCAATGCTAAATAGTCATTGGAAGGACTGATGCTGAAGCTGAAACTCCAATACTTTGGCCATCTGATGAGAAGAACTGACTCACTGGAAAAGACCCTGATGCTGGGAAAGATTGAAGGCAGGAGGAGAAGGTGATGACAGAGGATGAAATGGTATCCTCTGGGTGGCATCACTGGATGCCATCATAGACTCTTTGGACATGAGTTTGAGTAAGCTCCGGGAGTTGGTGATGGACAGGGAAGCCTGGAGTGCTGCAGTCCATGGAGTCGCAAAGAATCGCATACAACTGAGTGAATGAACTGAACTGAACCGAGTCTATCTGGTGTTTTCAAACTGCAGATTATTTTAAAATTAAATTAAAATAAATTTAATCAGTCATACTGAGCATTTTATTTAAAGAAAAGACTATCAAATATTAGAGTGTATTTCATGTGATAATTGTACATATTATTGTTAAAACTTGTCTCATTTATAAATATCCACATACCTATGTGAGTCCTGGGTTCTGGTGTTAAACATATTTCTTATTGTGAATCACGGCCAAAAAAATTGAAAGCTCCTGGTCTAGATCAGTTTGTCTAACAGAAATATAAGGTGAGCCACATACATAAATAAAAATTTCCAGAACCACAAAAAAGTAAAAAGAAATAGGAAATTAATTTTAATATTTAACTCATATAAAAATACCTTTCAACATGTTACCAATAACAAAATTGAGCCATTTTATATTCCTTTTGTCTCTAAAATCCAGCGCGTATCTCACACTTAGAGAACACCTTAGCTCAGACTAGGTACATTCAGTGGCAGTAGTCAATAGCCACACTACAGGTTGCTCCTGGAGTAGTGCAGGTCAGTTTTGCAATTACCTACCTTAGGAGGCAAACTCTAAATTCACTCTTAGCTTATTCCAAAGAAAGGCAATGCCAAAGAATGCTCAAACTACCACACAATTGCACTCATCTCACATGCTAGCAAAGTAACGCTCAAAATTCTCCAAGCTAGACTTCAGCAATACGTGAACCGTGAACTCCCTGATGTTCAAGCTGGTTTTAGAAAAGGCAGAGGAACCAGACATCAAATTGCCAACATCCACTGGATCATGGAAAAAGCAAGAGAGCTCCAGAAAAACATCTATTTCTGCTTTCTTGACTATGCCAAAGCCTTTGACTGTGTGGATCACAATAAACTGTGGAAAATTCTGAGAGAGATGGGAATACCAGACCACCTGACCTGCCTCTTGAGAAATCTGTATGCAGGTCAGGAAGCAACAGTTAGAACTGGACATGGAACAACAGACTGGTTCCAAATAGGAAAAGGAGTACGTCAAGGCTGTATATTGTCACCCTGCTTATTTAACTTCTATGCAGAGTACATCATGAGAAACACTGGACTGGAAGAAACAC
>SJXQ01006316.1:720056-760472 GCA_006408695.1 Aepyceros melampus | reverse complement strand
CATGTATGGATGTGAGAGTTGGACTGCGAAGAAGGCTGAGCGCTGAAGAATTGATGCTTTTGAACTGTGGTGTTGGAGAAGACTCTTGAGAGTCCCTTGGACTGCAAGGAGATCCAACCAGTCCATTCTGAAGGAGATCAACCCTGGGATTTCTTTGGAAGGAATGATGCTAAAACTGAAGCTCCAGTACTTTGGACACCTCAATGGAAGAGGTGACTCATTGGAAAAGACCCTGATGCTGGGAGGGATTGGGGGCGGGAGAAGGAGACGACCGAGGATGAGATGGCTGGATGGCATCACGGACTCAATATATGTGAGTTTGGGTGAACTCCGGGAGTAGGTGTTGGACAGGGAGGCCTGGCATGCTGCGATTCATGGGGTCGCAGAGAGTCGGACACGACTGAGCGACTGAACTGAACTGAACTGTGTGAATTTAAACTTAGGAACTGAACAAGACTGTAAACTCACACCAGTGGCTACCTCTCCCATCACACTCAACCCTAGAGATGGCACTGAAATTGATAGATCAGTAAAAACTGTGAAAACTCTGAGGATATGTGTGCGTGCACGTGTGCATGTAAGTTGATAAATAGGGAGTGATGGGGCCAACACATCACAGGTTTTCTTGTTTTGGGTGCATCCTTCACCTTTACCAATGCTGGGCTTTAGCCTCTCCCTCTGGGTATACAAGGTAGCTGTTACCTTCCGGGAAATACAAATTCATAGAGAAAAGTAATGAAATGCAGAGGAAGGTGCAACTGCTAGTAAAGCAAGAAACTGAACAACTTAAACTAGATGAAACAGATTAAACGCATCAGATGCTAACCAGTTCTCGCTCATCTCCTCCCCATTCTCTGCCCTTGCCCCTACCCATGTTTCATAATCTTACATATGTCAAATTCCATTAGTTTTATATTTCAGTCTTGAGATCACCATGAACGTCATGATCAGACTTTCTTAGGAAACATTTGCAGAACACCGCTTAAGGTTCAGTAAAAATAACCAATAGTTGTTTATTATGTGTTTAGTTCAGTTCAGTCGCCCAGTGGTGTCCGACTCTTTGCGACCACATGGACTCTATACATAATCTTATTTAATCCTCACATAACTCGATCTTCCCCATGTCCACTTTTCTTGTCTGCACCTATCTCATAACGTTGTGAGTCAAAGGAGACCAAATATGCAGCGCAGATTCTTTACCGTCTAAGCCACAATGTAAGTCCTCAACATGCAGCAGTGCTTTTAAACCTGTGAAGCATGTTGCAAAATTGCACATACTGTTTTAAAATATACAATTAAAATGCGGCCTGCTTGTAATAATGGATCACATAGCACGAATACAGCATATACACATTTCACAATCACAAAATTCAGGTTCTTAAAAACTTTTTATTGAAATATATATGCGTAAGGTTCACAAAACGTGAGCTTGCAGCCCAATTAATTTTTATAAGGCAGAAATGGGAAAAAGAAAAGTAACCGCCATCCAGAAAAAAATATAAACATTACCAGTAACTCAGAAGCCTCCGTCTGGTAAATGATGTATGCTTTTAAGATAAAGATCTGGTTTCGAATCTTGACACTTTCCTCCTGTGTGACTTTGGCATTTTTAAAATGTCTTTAGGTCTTGATTGAGTCATCTGTATCGTGAGAATAATGGTACCTTATATGACTGCTGAATTAAAGGTCACATAATGTAAAACGTCCATCGCAGTGCCTGAAAATTTCAGGCACTGGAATAGCCTCGTCTGCAATAAACGTAACTATTATCCGGCAAATGCAAGAGGCTGTCCCCACGTCCCACTTCCTGCCTTTTTGCCACTCACTTTTAAAAGTTGCTCTTGCTGCGATTCCTTTTTCTCTTTCTTTATCGCCCCTCCTACTGCCGTAAATTGCCCTCCAGAAATGTCGTAAAACGCTCCTCCCCGCCCTCCATGTGGCGAAAACGCAATCACGCTTGACGGCGCGAGGTGGCTCAGCCGCAAGATGGCGGCGCTGGCAGAGGAGCAGACGGAGGTGGCGGTGAAGTTAGAGCCTGAGGGACCGCCGACGCTGCTACCTCCGCAGGCGGGGGACGGCGCTGGCGAGGGTGGCGGCGGCACAACCAACAGCGGCCCCAACGGCGGCGGCGGGAACGTTGCGGCGGCGTCGTCGGCCGGCGGGGATGGTGGGACCCCCAAACCCTCGGTGGCTGTCTCCGCCGTTGCACCGGCGGGGGCGGCCCCGGTGCCCGCCGCTGCTCCGGAGCCAGCGCTCCCCACGACCGACAGACTCTGCTCGCCGTGCTGCAGTTTCTACGGCAGAGCAACCTCCGCGAGGCCGAAGAAGCGCTGCGCCGTGAGGCCCGGCTGCTGGAGGAGGCAGTGGCGGGCTCCGGAGCCCCGGGAGAAGCAGACAGCGCCGGCGCTGAGACGGCCAGCGCGCTTCTTAGCCGGGTCACCGCCTCGGCGCCCGGCCCTTCGGCCCCGGATCCTCCGGTCAGCGGCGCTTCGGGGTCCGCCGCCGTCTCGGGCTTAGCGACAGGTTCTGTGGCTCCGGGTAAAGGTGAGCCGCAGGGTCCGGGTTAGGCAGGACCGGCACGGCGGGGAGTGAGCCGGGAAGGCAGAGGCTGGCAGGCCTGCACCTCTGCGGGCTTGTTTTGAATTTCCTGGGCCCGCCTCTAGGGCCACATGCCCGCCCCTTTCCCTAGTGCGCCGGCTGCGCAGTCAAACCCTCTTCCGAGCTGTCAGTTCCAGCGAGAGGCTGTGGAGAGCTATTGAGCCGAAGGATGTATGGGGACGGTGGGCGCGGAGAGGCGGGAACTTTCAGGCTCTTGGTTCTTCTTATTTGGGCTCTTGAGCTTTGGGCAGGGATGCAGCAACATTATTTGTACTAGCGTACTTTTACTATAAATATTTTATGTTGTTTATCTTAATTTTCACAGTTCCACTGTGAAGTAGACAGTATTTCTATTTTAGAGATGAGAAAGCAGACCGAGAAAGGCCAAGGTATTTGCTTTGGACCACACAGCCAGAGAGTGGTGGTACATAGTGTAGCCAGTCTTTCTCAAAATATAGCCTGAATACCACTGGTGTTAAATCTTTTAGAGAAATGCAGATTCCTGGGCATCACTTCAGACTTAGTGAATCAGATCCGGTGCAGGTGGAGTCTGGGAATCTGCGTTTTCAAATAAATGCTTCAGGGATTTCCCTGGTGGTCCAGTGGTTAAGAATCTGCCTTCCAACGCAGGAGACGTGGGAATGTGGTAGGGAACTAAGATCCCTCAAGCAGGGGCAACTAGGCCCGCGCTCTGCAACTACTGAGCCCGCAAGCGGCAAGGAAAAATCCTCAGAGCCAATACTAAGATCCACCGCAGCCAAAAATAAATAATTACTCTGAGATTAAAAAAAATGCTTCCAAGAGATGTTGATCTATGGCAAGGTTTGAGAACCGTTCATTTAGGAACAGGTATTGGACTTCAGTTTCTGCCTCTGTTGCTTTTACTTGTGTGATGCTGATTGTTACTTTTCCTAAGCTTGAGAGTTTTTTCCCTTCTATTAAATGGGTTATTGTGAGATTCACATATATGTAAAATGTCTGGCACTGACAAGTTTATGCCAAGTACCTATCCCTGACACCTGAGGCCCCCCGCTCCCCTTTTTCTTCAGCAACTGTTGTCACAAAGTCCATGCAGTAAAAGCCATACACAACATAAAGTTTCAAAGGTGATCCTGAGCCAGTAAAAAATGTTTATTGAATTAAATTACCCATTGTAGAGCCTCTTGCCAAATTAACCTGTGTTTATGAGACCTAATCTTGGCAGCATTTCCAGGAGTGAAGTATGAATAGGAAGCACTGTAACCCATAAGTAGAAATGTATGCAAATGTGATTGAGAGGAATCTTTTTTGAATCTGAATTTGGGAATGAACTATAAGATGGATGAATTATGTTGTTGATTATTTTGCTATAATCTCTCATCTCTTTAGAAACTTGACCTGCAGATTGTAACTGAGAAACCAGTAGAAAGGAAAAGAGGCCATCATAGTAACCAAAAAAACTGAAAATTTGTGCAGTAAAGAGCATAACAGTACTGTAATCACAACTTAAAAAAATTTCCCACAAACCCTCATTTGACTGACAGATGTATCGTTTGGTATTGAAATATTACAAATAAATACTCATGCTTTTTGCCTTTAAATGGTGGTTATGGAAATTGTTTTAAGCATATAAAATAGATTTATCTTTTGGAAATATAAAAGGCAAGTTCTTCCCACCATTAACATGGTTATATTTTATAGGGAGTGATAGATGACAGACGTGACAGTAACACAGGATAGGATGTGTTGCTGAAAAGTTATAAAATACTCAGGTAGCTCAGAGGGCTGGGAATGTTACTCCAGGGCATGGCTTGGTGGTGGTGAGTGCCATTTGCACTGAGCCTTGAGGGAAGAGTAATACTGTTGTTTAATTTGCACATACCATGTTTTATAAAATTTGTTTTTAAAGTAGGGTAGCTCTAGGAAAAATGCTGAATCTTTTTGCTGTTGATTTGAAAATTTTTATTTTAAGATGTGGACAAACCGAAGGAGTGTTGGATAGGTAACTGAACCAAACTGAATCCCATTAAAAGATTTTGTAATTGTGTCAGGGAAGAGTGTTTGAGAGGAGAGGGACAAACATCTGTGAAACAGTTCACCTCTGGACCTTAACAAAACAGCCTTAGTCTCTTGGTGCTTGTCAGGTCATTTTCTTGAAGTTATTTTTCATTTTTTAAACAGTTGGAAGTGTAGCTGTGGAAGACCAGCCAGATGTCAGTGCCGTACTCTCAGCCTACAGCCAACAGGGGGACCCCACGATGTATGAAGAATACTATAGCGGACTGAAGCACTTCATCGAATGTTCCTTGGACTGCCATCGGGCAGAACTATCCCAACTCTTTTATCCCCTATTTGTACACATGTATTTGGAACTAGTCTACAATCAACATGAGAATGAAGCAAAATCATTCTTTGAGAAGTATGTGAATTTATAAAAAATATGTATATATAGCTCTATATATATATACACACACACACACAAAATGTATATACATATCTATAACTACACAAATGTCAGAGTGCAGCTCGAAAAATACTTTATGAAGGAGAGGTACCTGGTGCCTCTCCTAAACTTAAAAGGAAGGTTTGATCTTGTTGAAGTCAGGAAAGGCTCTTAGAGGTGATGTTTGAGATAGGATCTGAAGACTGGAGAGGAGTTAACCAGAGGAAGAGAAAAGGGAAAAACTTGTGTGACAACCCTGTGGCAGGAAGGATCATGGTAGGCCCCGAGATAAAGAAGGCTAGTGTGGCTGGAGCAGAGTATGGAGAGTGGGGTTTGGTACTACATGAAGTTTGATGGTTAGTTAGTGGCTGGAACAGGCAGGTTCTTAGGCCATGTTGAGGGTCTTTGTTTACCCTAAGATCAGTAATTAGTCATATTGGGTAGGATTAGATTTGGCTGAGATTCACTGAAAAATCAAACAATAGCTGCCTAAATAAAAATTTTATGTTTACTTTTAAGAGCAGTAAAGAATTCACCTGCAATGCAGGAGACACAGGTTTAATCCCTGGGTTGAGAGGATCTCCTGGAGGAGGAAATGGCAACCCACTCCAGTATTCTTGCCTGGAAAATCATATGGACAGAGGTCCTGGTGTGCTACAGTCCGTGGGGGTGCAAAGAGTTGGACATGACTGAGCATGCATGACTCTCCAGCTCTAAGAAATCAGTGTTCGAGTGAGCAGGGAGGGCACACATCCTTCCTGGAAGTTACAAGTGTTTCTCCCTTTTATATGTCAGTAGTCATTGGCCAAGGAAGGTAGGAAATATGGTCTTTACCTAGATGTTTGTGTGCTCAGCTAGTATTCCAGTGTTTTATTGTGGAGGAAGAAAGAAAAAAATGAATATCTAGGGACAGCCATCTTTGCTACAGAAGTTGTTGAAGAACCATGCTTTATTAGATTTTATGTTTTGAAAGGACCTTTATGTGGGGGGAAACAGATGATTGGGGGAATGAAGTGATCATAGACCGATCATTTTGGAAGTTATTGTAGTGATTCTCAACTGAGTGTAATATTATTCCTCCTTCCAAGCTATTTGAAACTGGTGGTATTTTTGGTTGTTGTATGAACTTAACTGGAGGATCAGGTGTCTTAGGGAAACCAAAAGTTCCAATATGTGCAGGTAGTCACACTTAGCAAAGAATTGTTCTGCCCCCAATACTAGTAGCACCCATGTTAAGAAACACTGGACTGGGGGTGATAGTGTTGGTGAAGGGCAGTAGACATATTTGTGAAACACTTGGTGAAGGATTAGATACGATGTAAGGGAGATAAAAGTGTAATTGATAATCCCTTGGTATCTGGCTCCCTTAACTGGATGGATAGGGATGCTCTTCACTTAGAAAACCCTGGAAGAGGGCAGAGTTTGTCAGATTGTAGAATAATTTTGAGTTCAGATTTGTTTATGCCTTTGACTCGTTTAAGAGATGTCAGGTTGATAGATGGAGGATATATAAGTGTCTGGGCTTAGAGGAGAGGTAGAGGCTAGAGCCATAAATTGGAGTTGTGTGCAATATTGATGGATAGGGATGAGATTATTTGAAAATGTTAGTTGCTCAGTCATGTCCAACTCTTTGCAACCCCATGGAGTGTAGCCTGCCAGGCTCCTCTGTCTATGGGATTTCCCAGGCAAGAGTACTGGAGTGGGTTGCCATTTCCTTTTCCAGGGGATCTTTCTGACCCAGGGATCGAACCTGGGTCTCCCACATTGCAGATTCTTTACTGTCTGTGCCACCACGGAATCCAAGATTGTCTAGGAAGGAGTATGAAATAAGTCAATGGGAGGGCTAGACCTGCACCTCAGGGAACTCCAACATTTGGAGGAGAAGATTAATAAAAAGGGTAGAAGAGACTACCATGTAGAAGAGAGATGAAAGGAGAGGCCAGAGAAGCAGAAAGAAAACCAGGAGAGTGCTGGGTTATGGAAGCCAGAGAAAAGGAGTGTTTAAGATGGAGGTGTGCGTAACAGTTTGAATGAGAGCTCTTTATTTCAAGCAGTAGACCGGGAAGCTAGGGCTTGTCAGGCAACACAGATAGTGGTGATAGAGGAATGATAGAACCCAGGATTCCTGGCTTCTGTGCCATTATGTCATTATTCTACAGTGCCTAATAGAAGGTGTGTAAAGCAAATGTTTGATAGCTCAGTGGTTTTTTTTTTTAACTTTTTATTTTGAATTGGGGTATAGTCGATTAGCAAACAATGTTGTGATAATTTCAGGTGAAGAGTGAAGGGACTCAGTCATCTGTATACATGCATCCAAACTCCCCTTCCTCCCATCCAGCTGTCACATGACATTGTGTAGCTCTATTTTTTTTTTTTTAGCTCTGTGTTTTTGAAAGAAAATATTAAGGCTGATGGTGACAGAATTTCTAAGTTAATTTTTCTTACAGTCCTGTCATCAGAAGGGCTTCCCAGGTGGTGCTAGTGGTAAAGAACCCATCTTGCAAGTGCAGGAGATATGAGATGTTCGCTTGATCCCTGGGTAGGGAAGATAACCCTGGAGGAAGGCATGGCAACCCACTCCAGTATTCTTGCCTGGAGAGTCCCATGAACAGAGGAGCCTGGCAGGTGGTGGTCCATAGTGTGCAGAGAGTTGGACATGACTGAAGCGACTTGGCAGGCATGCGTGAACTGTCCTCAGAAAGCCTCTTCCTCTTCCAGTCTCATGGTGTAGCCATCTCCTCACGTAGGAAGATGGGTTATCATAGGGACTGACTCTGTGTGTCCTTGTCATGAACAATCTCAGCCTGTGCCAGGACCCCATGCTCACATGAGGTTATTGGCAGAGGCTAATACAAAAATTAAGAGGCTGAGATTTCTAATTTCATTCACATCTTAGGAACTCTTGATTCATATCTTGATGAATCATGCTAGGCTAACACAGGTAACAGATTAGGAATCTATTGGCTATGTGTCAGAGGTAAAGTCCTAATATCTTTAATCATTTGTTTTCTAAATGTTTTTGCATTGTTTCCTGCTCTTTATGAATTTTACTGTATGATTTTTACATTTTATATTATTAGAATAATTAAGATTTGTAGAAACAAAAGTACATTTAAATTTAGCAATTGGCACCAAAGCTGAAAGCTTTCTATAATTGCCTTTGGTAATGGTGAGTAAATGAGAGTGCTTGCTCTTTCATATCAACATATTCTTGTTCTTCAGTCATGTTATTAAAGTACTGATGTTTAGTATTTATATCTGATATTAAGCATGTGAGAAATCACTAAAAGTGATGAGTTTTGTGAGAATGTCATGCATTGATTATTGTTGAGAGGCTGAGTGATAGGTATGTTGAGTTTTTATATTAGTTTCTAATTTAATATGTGTTTGAAATTTCCAATAATAAAAAGTTTTAAAAAGTGGGTTTTGAGAGAACATAAGATTCTAACATTTTCAAATCTCTGCCAATGGTGGCATTCAAATGTGACTGTCCACCAGTGGTGGATATCTTATCTTTGATTTATCTATGGTGTTTATTTCAAATTCCCTCAAAATGTTTATGATGCATTTCACTAGAGAATTAACTTGGTCATTTTTAGGATGAATTCAGAGCTGAATTGTAATCATTTTGAATTGTGTTACTTCTGATTCTACAACTTAGTCCAGGATTATTCAAACTACTACGTTGAAAGTATTCTGGGATGTTTATAAATATATGGGGGAGAGGCAGATCCCTTAATGATTACATTGAAAAATGCCTTTTTAAAATCACTGAAACAGGTTCCATGGAGATCAGGAATGTTATTACCAGGATGACCTACGAGTATTATCTAGTCTTACCAAAAAGGAACACATGAAAGGGAATGAGACCATGTTGGATTTTCGAACAAGTAAATTTGTTCTGCGTATTTCCCGAGACTCGTACCAACTCTTGAAGAGGCATCTTCAGGAGAAACAGAACAATCAGATATGGAACATAGTTCAGGAGCACCTCTACATTGACATCTTTGATGGGATGCCGCGTAGTAAGCAACAGATAGATGCGATGGTGGGAAGTTTGGCAGGAGAGGCTAAACGAGAGGCAAACAAATCAAAGGTACGGGAATAAGAACTATGTAATGCAGATTATGAAAACTTGTTGCATTTCCATCTACATAATTTACACGTTTTTCTTACAACTAGTTTGGGGATAATTTTACACTGTATACTAAGTTTCATGTTCTAAGGATGATGTGTATATTAGGATTTGAGAATGGTTGCATTTAACAGAACCCTGATTACACTGGGTGAAACACGTAAGGTTTTTTTCTTCACACAAAATGAATTAAAGAGGAAGGCCCTCCCAGGCTGGTGTGAGAACTCCACAATGCCATCAAGGGCCTGGCTCCTTTTACTTTCTGCTAAGCCACCTTCAGAATGTGGCTTTCTTCATTGTGTTCATAGGTGGCTATTGCAGTTCCAACTTTGCAGCTGTATTCCAGGAAGGCAGAAGGGGGAGGATATACCTGCTGGATCTCCCTTCTTATGAGGAAAACAGTATTTCTAAAACACCACCCAGTATGTTTGTGTATGCGTTTATTGGCAAGAATGATATGATATGGCCATTCTCAGCTGCAAGGGAGCCTGGGAACAGAAATGATTTTAACTGAGCATGCTGCTGCTCCAACAAAATCAGGGTTCTGTCAGTAAGGGAGAAGGAGAGACTGTCTGTTGGGTAGACAAGTACAAAATCGGTTTCAGGATATAAATGACCCTATTATAATTGTGATTCCTATCAAGATACTAAAAAGATGTATCAATAAACAAAAAAGTAATTTTAAAAAATTGACTCTCTTGACTTGTAGGTATTTTTTGGCTTATTAAAAGAGCCAGAAATTGAGGTGCCTTTGGATGATGAGGATGAAGAAGGAGAAAATGAAGAAGGAAAACCTAAAAAAAAGAAGCCTAAAAAAGATAGTATTGGATCCAAAAGTAAAAAACAAGATCCCAATGCTCCACCTCAAAACAGGTGAGGGAAAAACCTCAGGAACATGTGCGTAAGTGTAAGACGATGTTATAGATGGTTCCAGTTTTTTTAATATTCAGAGTAATTTCCAGTTTGTTTTTCTTTCACAGAATCCCTCTTCCTGAGTTGAAAGATTCAGATAAATTGGATAAGATAATGAATATGAAAGAAACCACAAAACGAGTACGCCTGGGGCCGGATTGTTTGCCTTCCATTTGTTTCTATACATTCCTCAATGCTTACCAGGTTGGTAAAATGGGTAGTTTCTGGGAGAAAATTGGGAGAGTCATGGAAAATGGTGATTAACCATTAAAAGTAGCTTAGATGTCTTAACTAAAATGGAGTTTTCTTATTTAAAGTCTTGATATAAATATGGCTTCAAGATAGCAGTTAGAAAAGAGAATTGGACATTGCTCAGAATAGATAGAAGACAATGTTTAAAAGACCTTTAGCAACTTGTTGGTACCAGAATCTTGTTTGTATGTATCCTTTGTTTCACTGATCAGAATTCTGCTAACCTTTGAAAAAGGAGGAAGCTATGTGGTTCAGCTCTCTGAACTTAAGTACTTACTTAAATTTTTTTATTAAGAATTCTTTATATCCTTATAGACTTTTTATAATAGACTGCTGAGGATATATTTAGTAAAGTACAAAAATATTACATATACTTTGTACTATAATTATGGCTGATTTGCATTGTATGGCAGAAACCAACACAACATTGTAATTTTCTTCCAATTAAAAAAAACTTGGTTTATATATGCATTCCAAATTTGGAGGGCAAAAAGTAAATTATGACATGTTCTCAATATAAGTGTATTTGAACAGTGAATTTCAAAAGAGAATGAAATCTCATGATCTTTTGTGTGAAGAAAAATCGCTGTCATTATGTGTTCTCTCAGATGTGATTATAATTTTTTTCCCCTAAAACAGTATTGTTTAGTATGTATTTTTTAATTGGCAGGGCCTCACTGCAGTGGATGTCACTGATGATTCTAGTTTGATCGCTGGAGGTTTTGCAGATTCAACTGTCAGAGTGTGGTCTGTGACACCCAAAAAGCTTCGTAGTGTCAAACAAGCAGCAGGTAACTGAGATGACCTGTCAGGATACAAACTCATCATTAGTTTACACCAATCTTTATTCTATGGAATATACCAGGACATTGTGATCTTAGCAGAATTTCACTTGATTTTACTTTAAGTCAAATTGTTAACAACATTCCCAACAGTGAAAAGTGTATTGGAGTGGCAATCAGGAGACTGGGGTGCTAGACTGATTTAATTTCTCTGGTCCTCAGTTTTCTCATCTGTAGAATGAGGACATTAGGCTAGAAAACTCCCTGAAGTTAAAAATCTAACATTTTATGATTGTAAATTAAAAAAAAGTCTTCAAATACTGAAAGAGTACTTTTCTGTTTTACCATAAAGATGGCTAAAATGAACTAAGATCAGGGTTACTTTTTAAAGTTTCTTGCTAGTTGTATTGTTTAAACAAGATAACACATTCTCAATAATTTATTTTAATATTTCTGTAGTTTTATTTTGTAAAACATTGTGATCTAGTGGATAAATTGAGTTTCAGCCCTAGTTCCCAGACTAAGTAGCTGTGTGCACTTTGGCATGTTATTAACTGTTCTGAACCTCACTTTCTTCTCTTGTATCCTGAAATGATAGCACCTAATTTAAAGGCATTAGCATAGTGATTGGTAAGTAGGAGGAACAGTTCAAATGTTAGTTCTTCTCCTAAACTCTGATATATTAAATAATTGCCTTAAATTGTTTTAATAAAGGTTTTTTTTAAAGTAATATTTCTGGATCATTTTAGATCTTAGCCTGATAGATAAAGAATCTGATGATGTCTTAGAAAGAATCATGGATGAGAAAACAGCAAGTGAGTTGAAGATCTTGTATGGTCACAGTGGTCCCGTCTATGGAGCCAGCTTCAGTCCAGATAGGTAAAATACAAACTATAAGAATTAAATACTGCTGTTTTACATTGAGATTAAATGAAAGTTATATGAAATATATATATGTTATGTGAAAGTTAACCACTAGAAGCATTATACAAATGTTGGGGGCAATACTTGTAGAAAAACCCCATGGTTGCCTGTCATTCATTATCTTTTAGAATCTTGCCCTCTGCTAATTCATCTTGGGGGTACTGGTGTATAGTAGCTAAATTTACAAAATCAGGATGCATAACTTCAGGGTTTGCTGGTTATAAAAATTAGCTTTAGTTTTGTGTAACTCCAGTAGGGGTTGAGGATTGCTTCTTTGGGTTCCTGCTATGTGTCTGGTGGCTACTGCTGTCTTCTGCAGAGAAGGCAATGGCACCCCACTCCAGTACTATTGCCTGGAAAATCCGATGGATGGAGGAGCCTGGTGGGCTGCAGTCCACGGTGTCGAACAGAGTCGGACACGACTAAGCAACTTCACTTTTCAGCATTGGAGAAGGCAATGGCAACCCACTCTAGTGTTCTTGCCTGGAGAATCCCAGGGACGGGGGGAGCCTCGTGGGCTGCCGTCTATGGGGTCGCACAGAGTTGGACATGACTGAAGCGATTCAGCAGCAGCAGCTGTCTTCTGTCATCTACAAATTCACAACAGATTCCTGCTATTAAAGGCATATTACCTATCAACTGAAGATTTATCTTTGTATAATCAAAAGAACTAATACTGACAAGGAAATTAGAAACCCACAAAAATGTTTTTCTATTTTTCATGATCTCTTAATATTTTATAGCAATGTGGGGAGGGTATTTTTTTGTTTTTTGTAATACCATCTATATCTTATTGCTCGGTCCAAAATCGTTCATAGATTTTCATCTTTATGAAACTTTGAGAATGAAGATTTTTTAATAGGGTTTAGTCAGATGCTCCGTTTATACTTGAGGGAAACTTCTCATATCACTGAAAACCATAGTACTTTCTGAGTAGTTTACTTTTGAAAGCTTTTTACCCAGCTTTGTATAGGGTATGAAAATAGCAACTCCAGTTTAAAGTAAAAAATTACTGATTTTAAGTGACATATTTCTTAGAAGCTTTTTTTAGGTAACCTGATTTGACCATACTTTTTGTCATTACCTCTTTTTTTTTTTTTTCCCCAAAGAACTGTGATTTTCTTAATAGATACTGTTTTTAAAAAAACCTAAGCTTATTCAGTAGGTGCTCAGTGGATGCAGTGTCATGGCTAACATTAGTACTTTCAACTCTTGTTATCTACTATGAATTTCAGGCATAAATTAAAACTGAGATGTAGTAGTCAGTTACCTATATTTAACATATACAAACGTACAGAGAAACTGGACGGGTAACTGTTATTCTAGGAATCAAATGCGTTACCTTCTTTCTTCTCAGGAACTACCTGCTCTCCTCTTCAGAGGATGGAACTGTTAGACTGTGGAGTCTTCAGACATTTACTTGCTTGGTGGGATATAAAGGACACAACTATCCAGTGTGGGACAACAGTTTTCTCCATATGGATATTATTTTGTATCAGGGGGCCATGACAGAGTAGCTCGGTAAGAACGTTATGAGCTCAGGACTGGGCCTGTTCAACTAACAGGATGGTTTCTTGTTGGGAATTACAAACCCCAGCCAAACTTATTTTCACTTCTGCGGCCACTGTGAGCCCTTTTATTTCCCTGTCATATCTTTAAAAGTTCAGGATGAGGTAGCTTGGGTTTGAAATTATTTGTAGTTGCCCCTCGCACTGGGGGCTTCCCTGTTGGCTCAATCAGTAAAGAATCTGCCTGCAATGCCAGAGACCCGGGTTTGATCCCTGGGTTGGGAAGATCCCTTGGAGAAGAAAGTGGCAACCCACTCCAGTATTCTTGCTTGGGAAATCCCATGCAGAATAGCCTGGTGGCTTCAGTCTATGGGGCTGCAGAGTCGGACACAACTTGGTGAGTAAACCACCACGTGGTAGCCAAAACTAGGGAAAAATACTCTAGCAGGAGTTAGACTAGGAGTTAGAGAATGGACATTCAGAGAACTAAAGAATTATAGAATTAAAAATTTTTTGGACCATGTTAACTTAGTTTTAAGAATGTTTAGGAAATTCCCTGGTAGTCCAGTGGTTAGGAATTGGTACTTTCACTACTGAGGGCACCAGTTAAATCCCTGGTTGGGGAACTAAGATCCTGCAAGCTGCATGGCATAGCTTTAAAAAAAAACCAAAAGCTTAGTCTCTAAGTCATTCCATCCTCCTTTCCCTCAGGTAAACTAGTGAGGGGGACCCACTTACAGCTAATATTTCACATAGTTGTTTCTGTATTTTGGATAGAACTTGGCATTTCAGAGTTAACTAATTACCTTGTGTGTTCATTAATTTTTTAAAAAGGCTCTGGGCTACAGATCACTATCAGCCTTTACGGATATTTGCTGGCCATCTTGCTGATGTGAATTGTACCAGATTCCATCCAAATTCTAATTATGTTGCTACGGGCTCTGCAGACAGAACTGTGCGGCTCTGGGATGTCCTGAAGGGAACTGTGTAAGGATATTCACTGGACACAAGGTATTTTAACTTTTATTATTCCAGCACATAAGGTTCTTTGAGATTAAAAAGTTTAAAAATTAACTAGTGACATACATTTAAAGATACTGTCCACACCACTCAAGTTTATGTTATAGTCTCATTTTCTTAGGTACTTTTAACCTTACTTTTGATTCTTGCCATGTATTTTTTTTTTAGGGACCAATTCATTCCTTGACATTTTCTCCCAATGGGAGATTCCTGGCTACAGGAGCAACAGATGGCAGAGTACTCCTTTGGGATATTGGACATGGTTTGATGGTTGGAGAATTAAAAGGACACACTGATACAGTCTGTTCACTTAGATTTAGTAGAGATGGTGAAATTTTGGCATCAGGTAAATGACTAGAACTGGCTTTGTGGTGACGAGTCAATTGTATATTTAATGGAAGCACTGAATGTTGAAAATTAAGTCCTATTTTGGATTTTGCTTTTCCTTAGCATGATTCAGGATTGTTACCTACATGTATATTGACTTCTCAGGTTAAGCTACTGCTTGAAATTCTTTAGAGGGAATAGAGTTGTTAAGTTCAGATTTCTTTTACCAGAAATGTAAATACATAAAGCATACTTGACATATCAGAAATTTAAATATGGCAGATTCTACTAAATGGTTTCCTTTTGATTTCTGCTTAGGTTCAATGGATAATACAGTACGGTTATGGGATGCTGTCAAAGCATTTGAAGATGTAGAGACTGATGACTTTACTACAGCCACGGGGCATATAAATTTACCTGAGAATTCACAGGAGTTATTGTTGGGAACATATATGACCAAATCAACACCAGTTGTACACCTCCATTTTACTCGAAGAAACTTGGTTCTAGCTGCAGGAGCTTACAGTCCTCAATAAACCATGGGTATTAAAAGACCTTTGGAAACTACTGTTTGAAAAAGGGAGACTAAAAGCAAATACCTCAGTGATTACTATTTAAGCTACAAAGAATGTTTTGTCTATATGGATCTGGAATATGCTGCTTAGAAAATCTGTACAGGACAGTTCCACGTTTCTATAGCAACCACATTTAACTAATTTCCGTTAGTTGAATAAGAGGTATTATGTTTGTGGAGGGGACATTCATGGTGCTTTGGATTGTGTGGAAACTATGCATTTTCTGTTCAAATGCTATTTTAATTTATTATGTTAAAAAAAATCAATTGATTTCAATAATTCATCCTGCTTCAAGATTCAAATTGAGTAATATAATACCATATTGAATTTTAGCTGAAGAATTCCATGAGCATGTATGTTTCTGCTGTAAAAATGTAGTTACTGTATGGCACTCAAGTA
Organism: Aepyceros melampus; assembly: GCA_006408695.1. NCBI lineage: Eukaryota > Metazoa > Chordata > Mammalia > Artiodactyla > Bovidae > Aepyceros > Aepyceros melampus. Next base: position 744,618 of record SJXQ01006316.1, on the reverse strand, counting down.
CTATGTTATATGATCCACTAACATTTTTGCTTGGCTCATGATTAGTGGAATGTACGTTAACTGGCTAAGATGAACTACAATTCCTTTCTGAGAAATAGATGAAGTACAACCATCCACTGACATCTGAATTTATACCTGTTGGATCAAGTGCACCCAAACACTCTTATAAACCAGGTGAAATTAACTTCCATGTTCTACTTCAGCTAAAATGGCTACATACAACCTAGTACACTTGAAGTCAGACATTTCAGTTGCTTACCTCCAGTACTGAGCCTTGCTTTGGAAAACTAAAAGATTTAGACCAAGTTACTGCCAGTTTTTTGCCTTTGTTGCATTTTGTACAGTTTTTATATTTTTGATATCTTGTAAATAAAGACAACCAGCTTTTCCAGGTTCATAATTTATTGTACAAATTGAGTATCACATGATGAGTTGACATTAGCTTCTTCAGGCATGGGAACTTAACAGATAATGTACAGTTCAGAATCCTATAAACAAAGCAAAAATAGTTTAGACACAAATGTGTTCAACTCTGCTTTTAGGACATTCAGTAATTATTAGTAAAAGACTATCCACGAACCTCCCTGAAATTGAATGCAAATGCATTAGAGTCTCAAAGGAGTCATTAACTCCCCCAAATTTAGTTGTCTCTCAGCTTTCAACAATTTAATCTAAAACTCCCACCTTTAACAAAAGACCTGCAATAATTCAGTATGATCCAAAATATACATTGTTGTAAAAGCCTAGTATATAAGATACTGACTGGATTGACCAAAAAGTTTGTTCAGGGTTTTCTGGTTTATGGGAAAACCTGAATGGACTTTTTTGCCAACCCAGTAACATTCTCCACCCCACCCCCCCTTAAAGTAGTAGTTTAAATAGTAGAAAGAAGGAAGGATGGTAGTATCCCCATTATAAAAAACAGAGTAAGGAGGTACCTAATATGAAAAACTGGGTTTCCCTTGTGGCTCAGATGGAAAGAATCCACTCCAGTATCCTTGCCTGGAGAATCCCAGGAACAGAGGAGCCTGGTGGGCTACAGTCTATGGGGTCGCAGAGTCGGACACGACTGAGTGACTAAGTGCACACACAGTATGAAAAATTGGGCACAAACCTAGCTGTCAGGAAAAAACCATGGATCACTGCATTTGGGCAATGCAGTCAGTCCACTAAGGTCAATAATTTTGGGACTGGAAAAGGTCTTAAGAGCAGAGGAAAAAAATTTTCTGTCATGGAAAGCTACATTAGATAAAATCTAGGTTTTGGGTTTTCTGCACATTGTCTACTGCCAACAAAATACTTATACAAGCAAGGGCAAATGGGCATTGGGTCGTTCTAAGAAGAAAATGAAGTCTAGGTGGGATTTAAGGAAATGACAGAACTGCTTACATAAAAATTCAAAAGCAAGATGCATTTGCAACTGATTTAAAAGGCTGGTTAATAATTACTACCAAAAAAAATTACAAAGAAAGATCTTTACGAAAAAGAAAGTCCCAAATGTTAAAAACACAGAGAATGTTAAAAATACAAATGGTACTCAAATGGAAAAAATATACAACTTCATAAAATATTTTTTACTCATCAAACTTAACAAAAATCAGAAACTGACATTATTTAACAATGTGGGGGGTGGGTGGGGAGGGAGAGAGAAAGCTGTGTCCCTTTCAGAAGGCAGTTAGAATAAACACTTCTTGCTCAAAAGCATTCATTGTAATGTTATTTAATTAAAAAAATCCTAGTAGGAAACAGATCTGTATAAAATCAACCATATATCCATGAGCACCCATGCATTCAAATTTATAGAGAACATATAAAGCAAAATTACAGATATGGATCATAGCCATTGGAAACTAAACAAATACAATATAAAAGAGCTAAACTGAGATATTAACAAAAACTGTCAGGGTGATGGCGACATGGGCAATATTTTTCTTTTTCCTGAATGTAATAAGATTTTGAACAATGACGACATTACTTTTATAGTGTTGGGGAGGGGAACCCTAACATCAAAATGGCAAAGTTATAAAGTTTTAAATGTTATCTCCTTACTGTTTATGTTGCTTTCACAGCTGGAGTTTTTTTAGACCTTAACTTGAAGTATAAGACTATCAAAGCAATACTTCCATATGTGGCCAGCACACACTGAAAAAGAAAGGAAAAAGCAAACAAGAGTTGTTACATCTATATTATTCTAAAACACAACTACTTAAAAGGTATCATTAATACTTACATTCATTCTCCCTGTGAGAGTGTAAGAGTTGAAATATTTTTTGATACCAGTGAAATGGAACTGGGCATCAGCTTCTGGACCTGCCATGATTTCAATCTTTTAAAAAAAGAAAGAAGGCAACAAATTGGTTTGGATGCTATTTAAAAGAAAAAAGTTTGTTTTTAATTAAAGTCATATAAGTATTATATATTGCATATAAATACTGTAAATTTTATGTATGCCTCCCCCAAGAAAGCAGTAGCAAAATGATGGAAAAACATTGGTAAGAATTTGGAAGGAGGACTTTTGTCTTGGTTGCTATCACACAACATTCCAGAATATACATCAAATAACACATAGAACAGTAGTCTCTTAACTCCATCTTCTGACCCAAAATTGGTTGATGTTTTCATTCCTGGCTCTATCTTATAGCACACTGTACATGGAATTCCATCAGTTTTAAGACTAGTTGAAAGCTGGAGCTTGTGATACTTTTCAAAGTCTCTCAGAGGGGTAACAACCAAAAAAACTAACTGATAGCTCACCTTGCAACACCACTTTTTACGGTTTTTCCTATAAATAATTTAGGACCTCCACGGGAAGGAGGAGATGGGATTATTTATTACCAAATGGAATTAATACATGCTATTGGTGGTGGAGGGGAAGCTGAAATCCTTACTCCTTATACCAAAAATAGATGAAAACATGTAAAAAGTGAAACCATAATATCTGAAGAAAACATGGGCAAGCATTTTAATCATCTTAGGGAAGGGAAAATACAAAGGTGGCCAAAGAAACACAGATAGATAACCTCATGGTCAGTGAAGGAAATATGAAATGAGACAAATATTTAACCATCAGACTGCAAAGATAAATTTATCATAATAAGCAGCAGTAGTGGGAATGTGGGAAAACAAGCAGTCTCTCTGCTGCCTGGAGGGAGTACAACCTTCCTAAAATGCAATTCTGTAATGTCTACTGAATTATGACAAGAGTATAGTTTACCCTTTTATCTAGTTGGTTCAATTTGTTCACCAGGAATTTATCCTTATATAGAAATATAAAGTGGAAACATGCAGTATGGTTCAAGGATAGCAAGTGAAATACAGTTTATGGAAATAACTACAAGTACATTTACAGGAAACTGATAAATGATGGTTCCCATGTGAGGAAACACAATGCACAGAGATCTTTAAATACAGACATGAAAGATGCCCCCTTGCAATATTAAAAGTTCTTATTTCTGGGCATTATAGAGAACATCAAAGGTTCTCAAAGTTTGGTCCCTACACTATCATCATCCATGGAAGCTCATTGGAAATGCAAATTCTCAGGCCTTTTGAGTAAAAAACTCAGGGGCCCAGCAATCTGTTTTAATATGCCGTCTAGGTGATTCCGATGTATGTTATTAAAGTTTGAAAAACACTGCAGTAACAGAAAATCAAACTCTGATTAGTAATTATATAGGAGAAAAAAACAACCCTGAAATACACAAGAGACTTGAAAAAGGGTTTACATCTATAGAACTTATGTATTTCACAAAGGCATGTACTTCTTTATAAAGGCACATCAAAGGTCCCCAGAGCAACACTTGAAAACTCGTCTGTATGACCGCCTATCTACCACGACCGACGCCACGCCGAGTCGATTGGCAACATAGACGAGCCGGTCGAGGTCCGGTCGAGATTGGTAGGCAGTGGCAGTGACTCAGCCGACTCTTGATGAAATAGAATCAGGGGAAACCTGTGAGGAAGTTGCTGCTATGGAAACCGGCACTCTACAGTTTGCCATTCAAAGGCCTTCAGGGGCATTCAAAAGCATAGAATTGGCAATGAAAATCTCGGCAAATGACCTTAATTGTGAACACTGTTTCAAGAAGGTTCTTGCAGCAATGAAGGATTACAAACTTCCTTGGGTCACCTTAGAAGGTTTGGCAAGTCCAGTCCAGTCCAAGTAGGAAAATTTCCATTGAAAGAAAATTTTACGATATGGCTTTTATATTAAAGGTTTTAGTAAACTTATTAATAAGACATGCTTTCCCATTCATCTTCAGGACTGATTTCCGGATTAACAGTGTCAAGCAGGTTTCTAGGAAAAAACCTACAGAAAACAAGGGCTTAATTCCCACTAACTTGTGCCTAACATTTTCAGAAGGTGGTATCCAACTGAAACAATCTTAAGGTGCCTTAAATCTCCCTCTATACAGAAGGAAGGCTGATGTCTGCAATATTCCACGGAGGACTAATTCTGACTGTAGGGGATGGCACAGTTTACCAGCGGCAATTTAGTCGAGATCGGAAAACGCTGAGATGGAAGGGTGAGATGTTGCCGCTAAACAACTGCAGCAAAGCCTGTAAGCACTGCGGTTAGTATCCTCAGCAAACTTCAGGTTACTTTTGGGCAAAGATCAGGAATCCTTGTGTTAAGTGCACTTCGTGGAATAATTAAACCAAAACTTGCTTTCCTTTTGAGTTATATACATCAGTTGAGAAAGACATGAATGAAAAATACCTAAGATTAAACAGAACAGTACTAATTGTTAAACTATAGCCTATGGCAAAGTCTAAGCCATGGGGTCTTACTTGTTTCTAATTGCGCGGCGAACTACTTTAAAATATAATTAATCTTTACATGCTTCTCTTCACCTGTAAAATGAGCACTTCAGAAAAGGCCCAAAGTGATCCACTAGCCTCGCTACTTTCTGTTTTTCGGTACTACTAGTCGGTCTGACCGGACACCTACCTGAAATGGTGAGATCTCGCGGGAAAAGAGGCAAACACAAGAGACAGCCGCTCAAGGTACCTGAAGCTGCCTCTGGTACAAGGAGTTTACAGCTCTCTGTTCTAGCTACTATTAGTGAAAGGGCTTCCCGCCGACCGAACACAGATATCTAAGCCGCTTACCCGGAGCCAGACCACACTCACTATCGCCGGACGAAAGCTGCAGCGCAGCTAAAGGAACCTGGCTGGACAGCTTCCTAAGCATAGCTCGGTGGAAACAAACTGCTTTGGGCATACAGTGGAAGAGAGGCTACTGTGACGAGAGGTGGGGTCATAAGTCCGAGTTCCGATCCAATATTATGTCACAGAGTGACCTTGGGGGGGGCCTCCCTTCCCTGCGGGCCTCCTTTTCTCCACTGGAAAATACATTCTAACGGCTTTTAGGAGCCTCGCGCCGAGGCTTCCCAGTCACTGTCCGAACCCTAACGCCCGGCCTTCATTTTCCCTAATTCCTTTTCTAATCACCACCTCTCCACTTCTCCAAAGCGAAGGCCTCGCGGTGTGCCCGAACCAGGAGACAGTCTGATTCCATGCCGGCCCCACAGAGCGGAGGCGCGTGGTCTAAATCCATGTTCCCCTCCACACTCACCTTTCAAGGAGTTCAAACTCCACGGCCTGTGTCCTTCACGGTACAAGGCTGCCCCTCGATCCCGCCGGAAGACACCCCCTCCCCCTCACGCGTTCCACAGGCCTGAAGGATTCGGCCCTCTGCGTCGATTGGCTACCTTTCTAAGCCCCGCCCTTCCGTTTCCTGTCTCTACATCTCCTGCCCATCCCTGTAGAACTGGATCCAGTATAGTAACGGAAATAGGGCATTGAGCCGCCCACGCTTCCGGAAGAGCAGCGTTAGGCTGTGGGTGTACCAGTCTCCGCGTGTGTGATTGCAGTGGCGCGGCCTCTGAAGTAGACGTGCTGGAGTCCCGGGCCTGGTGAGTGGGGGCAAAAGCGACAAGGGTGGAAACTTCGTGGCTTCCAGGTCTGTCCCAGGACTAGCTGCTTTGGATCCCTGCCATGCACCCGCAGTGCCGGGTGAGTGGTTAGGCCACCGCATCCCGCCTCTGAAGCCGGCTCTGCTGGAGTGGTCCCTGTAACGTCAGGTTATGTTCCTAGGAAATAGCTCAGATCCCTTTGTCTCAGGGTCGCTTTACTCTTTGAAGTTTCAGTTTCCCCTTTTGTGAAGCAAGATTAAGGGTCAGATTCCTGGTAAACTTGACCGCATTGCTTTGTCCTTTTTTTTCCTTTTACGAAATACATTCATTCCTTATTCTAACTCCTAGGCTCCCTCTAGGTCCTCACCTCTTCCACAGTCTCAAGCCTTTTTAGATTCTTATTTTCAAGTGTCTCTCAGGACCAACCCCTCCTCCTGTTCTCACTTAAACCTAGTTCTGGTTCTCTTTCTCTATTGTACTGCCGTTTAATCCTACCCGGTGTGTATCTTCCTTCAGTTCTATCTCCTTGTGGCGCTAACGGTAAAGAACCCGCCTGCCAATGCAGGAGACATAAGAGAGGCAGAATGGCAACCCATTCCAGTATTCTTGCCTGGAGAATCCCATGAGCCGAGGAGCTTAGCGGGCTACAGTCTGTAGGGTCGCGGAGAGTCGGACAGAACCAAAGAGGCTTAGCACGCACTCGGTTTACCTTCGAAGCTTCAGTCCTGTCTCCTTGTCCAGGCTATAGCCTGCAGTAGATATATGTTTTGGTTACTGTTCTGTCTTTTCCTTTTCTTAAGGGTCTAACTTACCCAAGTAAAAGTTAATTTACTCACACCCAATGAAAGATCTGACACAGAGAGCTCAATCTGTCTTTTAAATTTTAATTCCAATTATGCTTTATTCACCTTGTAACTAGTTGAACAGTTCTTCAAAGAAAGACAAGCAAGCTTGTGAGCAGTTTTAAATATTTTTTAAGTTATGTATTATTTATTTATTTGCCTGCACTGAGTCTTTGTTTCTGCAGGCTTTCTCTAGTTGTGGCGAGCAGGGGCTTCTCTAGTTGCAATGCACAGGCTTCTCATTGCGGTGGCTTCTTGTGAAGAACAGGCTCTGGGGTGCTGCACCTTCAGTAGTTGTAATGCATGGGCTTAGTTGTTCATTGCATGTGGAATCTTCCTGGACCCAGGGATCAAAATGGTGTTCCCTGCATTGCCAGGAGGATCCTTAACCACTAGACCACCAGGGAAGTCTTTGTGAGCAGTTTGACAGACGTATTGCTGCTCAAAATAATTGGCTTTTCCTGTCTCCATGCTTTTTCTCATATTCATCCTGCTTCTCTTTTCCACCTGTCAAAATCCTGTTCATCTCTTAACATGTACCTCAAAGGCATCTTTTTAAGGAAGCCTTCCTCCTTTGCTGAAGCCTCATTATTTTCTACCTTCTTGTTGATAGTTTATAACCTGATCTGTATTTTAGATTATTTGCAGAATTGTTTTATCTTAGATGTGTGCGCATTCTTTGAAGATAAGGGGTTATGTAGTCATTTGAGTATCCGTGACTTAACTGAAGCTGTTTAATGATGCTCCATTGAAACTATAACATACTGGAGAAAAATATGTGAATGTGTGGTTTTGAAGCAAAGACCTTTGGAAAGATGAATTATGGATTATCTGTTGCCTGGCATCAAACCATCCATTTCTTAGTCCTGAATACTGTCTAGCACACTGGTGCTAGAAGGCTCTGTCTCTTGCCCATCGATCACAACCTTGACACTAAAGTACATATTACCAACTTTTTGCATTGTTTTTAGGACACTCAAGCATGGCAGCCATGGAAGAAAGCTTCCCTCGTGGGGGTACAAGAAAGACCCACAAATCAGAGAAAGCTTTCCAGCAATCAGTTGAACAAGACAACTTATTTGATGTAAGTGGGGTCCTTTTTGGGAGGACTTGCAGAACACTTTCTCTCCAATGTCCTTATGGAGAATGAGCCTTGTCTGAGAATGTGTGGTTTTCCAGATTGGATTCTTGTTGAAGTCTGCTTCTATACATTTAACTTGTTAGAGAGTCCATCCCACCACAAGGCTATATCTTTTGAAGCATGAGTGGCATTTATTATACAAGTTTTCAGTGCTATTCTTTCTGTTTTTCGCCACAGCGGGAGGCCTGTGGAATTTTAGTTTCCTGACCAGGAATAGAATCTGCACCATTGGTAGTGAAAGCGCAGAGTCCTAACCACTGGACCGCCAGGGAATTCTCTGTTTCCCATTCTCAGAAACTTACCATGTTGATTAAGGATGGAGAGAAAACAGTTTGAATAAGATTTGAATGAGGCTGTGTAAAATGATCATGATTTGCATTAGAATTTGAAATCTTCACCTACAGTAGGTTGTGCTCCAAATGCTAGAGGGACCAGAACTAACATTGAATTGTATGATTAGGTCTATTTTATGTAATCTTTCCAACTGTATTGTGAAGCAGAAATCACCATTCCATGGTGGGAAACTGAGGCCCAGAGAGATTATATAATTTAGCTGAAACCACACAGCTTGTTATGGTAGAGATCTTTGTGACTCCACCTTTTTTATTTTCATGCACTGTTCCAAATTGCTTCTCCCAATGGGGAACCCCCCGTGTCCATCCCTGTCAAGGGAGGAAGAACGCAGAAGGGAAGAGGCTTTTACACTAGAGCTCAGATTTTCGTCACAGGGAGAATTGGTGTCAGGATGGGAGAGTGGCCACGAGGCAGGAATTAAAGAACAGTTGGGAGTGGGGTAGAGTAGAAGGGTGACAGATGAACTGAAATTGAAGGGAAAGTCCTGGATAAACTGCTTTTTATTTTTTATTTTGATCTTCTCCTCCTCCCTCCCCCGCTTTAGATTTCTACTGAAGAGGAATCTACCAAAAGAAAAAAGACCCAGAAAGGGCCAGCAAAAACAAAAAAGTTGAAAGTTGAACCAGAGAAAGCAGCAAGTTTGTCAGAGAGAAGTTTGAAATCCTTAATGTGGAGGTTTGTCAACGTTTGGTTTTGAATAAACTTGATGTGCTCTTCTTCCTTTCCTCGTCCCGTTTTTCCTTCATTCTTTTCATGTATATACATGTATAGATATCTTATGTCTCTATTCCAGTTTTGTCAATGCCTGTGATCATGGATCGTGTGTTGTTTTTCTTTTTAGTGGCTAAGTCCCTCATCCTGCTGATGCTCTCTTGGAACTTGTGTTTTAGTAAATTCATAGGTTAGAATTGGCAATACTCTTAACAGTCATTCTGATTCTACCCTTTTATTTCACAAATGTGGAAACTTATCTCAGAGAAGTGAAGCGTTCTTTTTATGTCCCTTAAGTTTTTAGGTAACTCTGATACTTTAGTTATAAAAAAGAAAAAGCCAACTGATAGTGAAGGGAAAGATACACACGGATGTAGATAGTGAAGGGAAAGATACTTCCAGCCTACAGAAATATATTGTTCATCCTGTGTGCTACTTAAAAAAAAGTTGGTGCCAACATTAGAAAACTTAACAATTTTACATTGAGAATGTGATTTCTGGCTTCTTATAGAAACTTGAAAGTGCTGGTAATACAAGTATGCACTCGCTCATATTTGTAGCCACTCATTGCTGAATAGTATTGTGCCCTTTAGACCTGGCACACACGTGCCCGACTTCCATAGTCTCCCCTGGCCTGTGTTCTGCTTTGTGTTGCCTCCCAGGCATTTGAGTTTGGGTTGCTTGGAATAAAGGAAAAGGTGAGCGTGCCCTCCAACACCCTCATGCTGTAAACACAGTGGTATCATTTCAGCCTTTCATGGTGCTCAGTCAGAAACATGACAATTGTGTAATATATACATGTATGTCTCTCTTGTAGCTTTTTTATGTCAGAGTTAGGACTAGAAGCCAGATTCCCCCACCCTCGCCCCACCTCCCCACCTCCCTATTCAGTGTTCTCTTCCCTGTTGTACATAATTCACTCTTTCTCTTCTATCCCTGTGTGAGGGGATGCGGATTTTGGGTTGTGTGAAAGAGGTAAATGAACTGGAACTGGTGATTAGTCTCCCCAACGGCCTCCAAGGATGTGTGCAAGCGACTGAAATCTGTGATGCTTACACTGAAAAGCTGAATGAGCAGGTGGCCCAAGAAGAACCCTTGCAGGTAAGGGAAACCTGGATGAAATCTGTAACTGGAGTACAATGTAAGATGACAGCTTTGCTAAGTGCTAAGAAGGAAAGGTACAAGATACCAAGAGAGTTTATCTAGAGAATTTATTTTTAAGTTTTTTTAATTTTTTAAATAAGGGGACTTTCACTTAGGCCAGGGGACCTAGAAGACTTGCCCGAGGAAGGGATGCCTGAGCTGAATGTGAAAGATGAGGGTAGGCTGGAGTAGGAAGGACGGGAGTTCAGGCAGGAGCCCAGTCTGTAGAAGACGGCTGGTGCGACTAGAACAGAGCAGGGAGAGTGGTGTGAGATGGGGCTAGAGGGCTAGCTTGAGACTAGACCATGTTAAGGATTGGTTTTTCTGGAATCAATTGGAAGTCCTTGAAATGCTCTCATTGAGGTGGGTGATATGTAGACAGAAGACAAAATGAATCAAAGCAGCATGAGTAGTTGCTTAGGAACTAGTTCAGAGGCTGTTGTTATAGTCCAGGCTTTGAGACTGATGGGTTTACTGAGGGCTGAGGAGGTAAAGTCAGTGTCTAGTGATGGATTCCATATGGATGGCAAGGCCAAGAGGCATGTCAGAAATGAGTCCTAGGTTTCTGTTGAGCATGGTTAACAGTTGGCCAGGCCATCTTGAGATAAGAAACCCTGAAAGGGTACCAGGATTGGGAGAAAGGATCATGGTTTGATTTTTGGTTGAGTTTGAGGTACAATTGAGATGACCAGTAAATAGGTGATTCTGGAGCTCAGGGAGATTTCTCTGTATAGGTAGGTGGTGGCTGAAGCTGTGGAGGAGGAAGAAGTTGCTTATAGGGAGCACACAGGGCGAAGAGACTAAAAGACTGACCAGGAGTCAACACTGTATTTTAGTTGCTGAATAAAAGGAGAGTTGCTGTCAGAAGAAGGGGGGACCAGAGAGGTAGAGGAAAAACCAATGAAAGAAAGATCAGAAGCCAGGAGGAAACGTTTCAGGAAGGAAGCAGCGCCAGAGTGAAAATGCCTCATCACGTGAGAAGGGCTGCAGAGTGGACTGTTGGATCTAGCCACGTGGAGGTCATTGGAGATTTTGTTGGGAGATCAAGTATGGAGTGAGGGGGTGGAACGCAGATTGCAGCAAGTTGAGTAAGTGGAAGATGAGGAAGTACAGTAATTGTCAAAAAGATTCTTTTTGACAATCATTTTACGTCTGCCTGTTGTGTGGAGATGTTTGGAGACCTTACCTGTAGTCCAAGACTGACATGGCCACAAACCAATGCCTTTGTGGGTGAGCAGTTGCTTTCTTCATCCGCCTTTTGGGCTCTGGGAATCTGAGGATGAGAAACCACTGAATCAGGGTCGGGCAGTGAATTCTCAGTTTAGGGGAAAGGTACATATCAGATTTTTCTCACTTGTATTATGCAGGACCTGGTCGGCTTGCCTGAGCTCTTCTCACCTGGAACGCTGGTGAGATGTGTGGTGAGCAGTCTGGATACCACAAAGGGGGGCAAAAAGAATGTCATGCTATCTCTGAACCCCAAAAATGTCAACAGAGTGCTGAGTGCTGAGACCCTGAAACCTGGCATGGTACGTATCTGGGGCGAGGGAGGAGGAACAGGCAACATGCATTCTCCATGGCCTGCCTTCTGGGGGTGTTTAGACTACCCTTCACTTTCAGCTTAACTGTTACACATGGGGGTGTGTCTTTTCCTGGGGGAACATCTCCAAGGTGCTTTGGGTACTTAATGGAAGTTGAAGGCTTGAACCTAATTACATCATTCTGGATGGGAGAAAGGGAAAGCAAGCCCCACATTTGCTGGTAGGGAAAAAAAAAAGATGCCTCCAAGGAACCTTAGCAAGGGTGAGAAAGTTCTTGAAGTACCTTCTTCTTTCTGAGACTTCTTCACAGATGAAGTCATTTTCAAAAGCCACTGAAATTTGTGGGCAAAGCTTGGGGGCTGCTGAGAGAGCAAGAGCCAGGGTAGACAGAGCAGTTAGCTTGTCACCATATTAATGGATACTCCACTACTGAATCTCCCAGTCCAGTGGCGGTGGTTCAGGAGATGAGACTCCCTGCTCAGCACCTCCAAGTCGAGTAGGTGTAAAACACACTTAGATAAACTGTACTCACTTAAGAGGAAGATCAGTATGGTCTTGGAACATTTGGTTAGAAGCAGTGAAATTTGGGCCAAGCCCTGAACGTTGAGTAGAATGGAGAACAAACCGTAAGTAAGTTGTAGGAAATTGACAAGTACCGAGAGGCGGCTGTTTGATAGTTGCTGTTTTAGACACTTTCTCTGAAGACATTTTCATAGCTACCTTGTGAGGCCAGTCGGTATCACTCTTGTACATTTGAGAAAGTAGACTAATAAAGGTTTACCTGACTTAAGTGGCCAAAGACCAAGTAGCTGGTGATTATTAGAGCCAGAGTTGAATGCCACGTGCTTCCAGTGAAGTGTAAAGAAGGTTGGCAAGATTTTTTGGTGAAGTGAGGGGGGTGTTGGAGGTGCTTAGAAAAGACATGATAACAGCTAGAAGGGTGGCTCTGGATTCTCAGTTGCCTGGGCACTGGGGGTACCAGCACCACACCCCTTTCATGTATATGACATGAAAGGCTTGCCTATCTTTTGAAAATCCTCCAGAAAGAGACTCATCTTTGTCATTCCATTAGTCAGCTCCTCACTGTCTGGAAACCATAAGATCTTCAAAGCCCCGGAGAATTAAAGTTAATTGATGTCTTTCCCTCTTCTATCCTTTAATGAGATTGAGGTGGTTTTCCTTTTCTTAACAAATTTTTTTTCAGTATAGTTGATATATAGTATTATACAAGTTACAGTTGTACATTAGTGATTGACAACTTTTGAAGGTTATACTCCATTTAGAGTTATAATCAAATATTGGCTGTATTCCCTGTTTGTAGCAATTGAGGTTTCAATTTAAAAGTGGGAGGATGCTTGGGATTCTGGGATGATTTGTCGAGACCAGTGTTGGGAACAGTCATGTTTACTGTGTTTGGTTGTGAGTGTTGGTTATGTGTCCTGTGACCTGTGACTTTTGAACTTTTGGGAATGCCCTTTCTCTTCCTCCAGCTGCTCACGGGCACTGTGTCCAGCCTGGAAGACCATGGCTACCTAGTGGACATTGGTGTTAGTGGGGCCAGAGCTTTTCTGCCACTGCAGAAAGCCCAGGAGTACATTCGGCAGAAGAACAAAGGTGAGGGGAAGAAGGAGGACAAGTACATGGTTGTGAGGTGGTATGTGTGGGGATTATACTTAAATGCCGCCGTCTCAGTAAGAGTGGAGGGCCAGGCTTGCTAAAATCTGATGGGCCAGTTTCACTTTTTCCCATGTAGAAATTTCCACTGAAATTTGGACCCTCAGGGCCTCTGAACCAGCACTCTCTTGCCTGGTTGAGGTTTTTGCATTTTTTGGTGTTGTAGTTGATTCTAGATCAGTTAGAGTCATTTCACTCCCATTTTTGTAGATGCTTTCTTGAAAATTGGGAATATGGGGAGTACTGCATGGTAAGTGGACAAGCATGCCATGGATCTTCAAGGTGTCACTTGAGCCCAAGTTAAAATTCTTCTCATAATAGATGCTTTTTCCTTTTGGGGGACTGGACTTGCAGGTGCTAAACTGAAGGTGGGTCAGTACCTGAACTGCCTCATTGAGGAGGTGAAGGGCAGTGGAGGAGTTGTCACTCTGTCTATTGGTCACTCGGAAGTTTCTGCTGCCATTGCTACTGAGGAACAGAGTTGGACCCTCAATAGTTTGCTACCAGGACTGGTGGTCAAAGCGCAGGTACAGAAGGTAAGCCATTCATTGTTACTGTTATTTTCTAAAATAAAAATAATTTGTATTAAAGTAGAGTGTGCACACAGTCTAAAATTGTGCTGTCCAGTAGGGTAGCCCCTGGTCCCATGTGGCCATTAGTTCTGAAATATAGCCAGTATCACATGTTGAAATAATATTTTGCCCAATATAATATTTTGTATTGGGTTAAATAAACCATTAAAACAAATCCCACCTCTTTCTTTGTAGTTTTTACAGTGTGACTGCTAGGAAACTGGAAATAACGTATGTGACTTCAGTTACATACGTGCTGTGGACAGTGCTGATCTAAAGATTAAATGGTATTAATATTAAAAGGCTCCCACTGCTGGGCATACACACCGAGGAAACCAGAATTGAAAGAGACATGTGTACCCCAGTGTTCATTGCGGCACTGTTTATAATAGCCAGGACATGGAAGCAACCTAGAAGTCTATCAGCAGATGAATGGATAAGAAAGCTGTGGTACATATACACAATGGAGTATTACTCAGCTATTAAAAAGAATACATTTGAATCAGTTCTAATGAGGTGGATGACGCTGGAGCCAATTATACAGAGTGAAGTAAGCCGGAAAGAAAAACACCAATACAGTATACTTACACATATATATGGAATTTAGAATGATGGTAATGATAAACCTGTATGCAAGACAGCAAAAGAGACACAGATGTATAGAACAGCCTTTTGGACTCTGTGGGAGAGGGAGAGGGTGGGATGGGTTGGCAGAGTGGCAGTGTAACATGTATGATATCATAAGTGAAACGAATCGCCAGTCCAGGTTTGATGCAGTATGCAGGATGCTTGGGACTGATGCACGGGGATAATCCAGAGAGAAGGTGGGGCGGGAGGGGGGAGGTGGGGGTCGGGATTGGGAGTTCATGTACACTCGTGGCTGATTCATGTCAATGTATAGCAAAACGAATACAGTATTGTAAAGCAAAACAAACTAAAAAATAAAAATTAATTAAAAGAAATATTAAAAGGCTTCTAATGAAGAACCCTTACCCCACTGAACCTCCATCTTTAATTCTTTTAGCTTATCTTTTGAAGTTTACCTCTGTATTTCTAAGTAACATGCTTCTGCTAGATCTCATGGTTTATCACTTTGAGGCACTGAGTTTTAACTCTTTATCAAGGTAGATGAAATTTCGGCTCCCTTATTCCTCCCTTCTCCCAACTTTTGATTAAATCATTATTCAGTATTTAAATTATTAGGACCACATAAATATTGTTTACTTGCTGAACTAGGTAATATAATTTGTTTCTTGAACCATTTCCTCCCCCAACCCTGGAGTTGATGATCAGTTTTGTTTCTCTCATTTGCTGAGTTCTCTTCCTATCATTGTTTCTTCATACATCCTGTAATTATTTTTCCCTCATTATTTTCTATATTTTCAAACCTTTTAAAATAATCTTTGTTATATTTCTTCCCATCTGGAGTCCTTCTACTGTCATCTGGCTGCAGTCTGGTTGCTTTGTAAGCTGCTCCATAGTTGATGTCCAGAGGCTTCCAGTCTTTATTATTCTGTTTCCTTCCCCACTCTTCTGTATTGGATAGAACCTTCTTTGATTCCATGTATTTCTCTTTTTTGGTTTACTCACTTGTTTTAATGTGTCACATTCTCCAGAAACATCCTCAAAAAAGCACAAGCATTCATGGTAAGTTGCTCAGTTGTGTCCGACTCTTTGCAACCTCATGGACTGTAGCCCACCAGGCTCCTCTGTCCATGGAATTCTCCAGGCAAGAATACTGGAGGGGGTAGCAATTCTCTTTTCCCAGGGACCTTCCCGACCCAGAGATTGAGCCCAGGTCTCCTGCATTGCAGGTGGATTCTTCACCATCTGAGCCACCAGGAAAGTCCCCTAAAAGCACATTGGAGGTTAATCTTGACTTAATGTGTCTTGAAATTCCCAAGACTGCTGTCAGGTTTGATGATTCCCCAGGGAGACTCATAGACTCACCATGTAGTGGTCCTTAACGGCTGTGAGCCACTACAATGAAAGGAGGCAAAGCAAAATCAGCAAAGAGAAAAGGCGCATGGAGTGAAGTCTGAAAGAAACCAGGCATAAGCCTCTGAAAACCCTCTTCTAGTGGAGTAACGGGGGTGTGTTTAATTCCTCTAGCAACAGGTTATGACAACACATGTGAATGTTGTGAGGGCTTCTCAGGCGGTGCTGCTGCTGCTGCTAAGTCACTTCAGTCGTGTCCAACTCTGTGCAACCCCATAGATGGAAGCCCACCAGGCTCCCCCGTGCCTGGGATTCTCCAGGCAAGAACACTGGAGTGGGTTGCCATTTCCTTCCCCAAGGCATAAAAGTAAAAAGTGAAAGGGAAGTTGCTTAGTCGTGTCTGACTCTTAGTGACCCCATGGGCTACAGCCTAGTGGTAAAGAACCTGCCTGCCAGTGCAGGAGATTTTAAGAGATGTGGGTTCGATCCCTGGGTCGGGAAGATCTCTTGGAGGGTGGTGGGGGCATGGCAACCCCCTCCAGTATGCTTGCCGGGAAGTCCCAAGGACAGAGGAGCTTGGTGGACTACAGTCCATGGGGCCGCAAAGAGTTGGACTGAAGCCACTTAGCACGCACACACGCACGTGAATGTTGTCTACCAGCAAAGCTCATTGCGGGTTTTTATTTTTATGACTGAATAATACTCCATCATATGAAGTTGGTGGACACTTGAGTTGTTTCCACTTTTGGCTCTTAGGACTAATGCTGCTGTGAAATTTGTGTACAGGTTTTTGTGGGGACACATGTTTTCATTTCTAGGAATGGACTTGCTGGGTCATATGGTAACTCTGTATTTAACTTTTTGAGGAACAGCCAAAGCGGCTGCAATGTTCTACATCCTCACCAGTAATTTAAGCATTCCAGTTTCTCTTTATATTCTCATTAACACTTATTCTTTTTTTATCATGGCTCTCCTAGAAGGGCCTAGAAGTGGTATTTTGTTATTTTGATATGCATTTCTCTAATGATTAGTGATGCTGAACATCTTTGCATGTTGCAAATTGGCCATTTATAAATTTTTTGGAGAAATATTGAATCAGAAGTCCTTTATTCATTGTTTTTTATTGATATGGTAAAAACAATTCCTTGTATATTCTAGATACATGCCCCTTATCAGATATTTTAAAATGTTTTATTTTTCTGGAACTATTAGTATGATGTTGGACTTAATGGATCAGTTCTAATTTTCTTACTTTTTACTCTCTTTTTTGGTACATGCATGCATTTGCGTCCTACTTTAGGGAGAGTCTCTCAACTGAAACCTCTCATCCTCTGTTGAGTTTTTGTTTTGACTGCCATCTTATGAGAGAGTCACTAGAAAACTGCTGGGAAGTCTGTGAGCCTGGGTGGACTCGCTGACTGGCCGACTTCCCTGTCAAGGGCAGGAGCTAGCGGACCATCTTTGAGAAAACTGCCAGGTGTCACTGTTAGAAATCTTCTCTGGCATGTTAGATTTCTCTAGAAAGGATCTAAGGATATAAGCCTGGCTGCCTAAGAGCTGGATGGCAGAAAGGGCTGGATGTCTTCCTATCTATATCTATACGATATTCAGAATTTTTCTTAATTCACATTTTCATGGTTTGTGCACTATTCCTGTGTTTTGAATCTGATACGGTTTCCAAGAGAATAACTCTCCCACTTTCTTTGGAGATGGGAGAAGGGTGAACCCTGTGAGGATCTGGGTATCTGACTTAGTTTCCCTGCATCAGTGCTCTCTTTTGAGGGCCTTGTCACCCCACTTAGCTTTGCGAGCCTCTGGTGGGCGAATTGCTTGTGGTCAGTATCTCCCACTTGCATGCACGTGGGTTTTCCCATGTTAGCCTGAGCACATCACCAAGTTAGCAGCAACTTGTCCAAGTTGTCAGGCTGGCGGTTCCTCAAGGATCTTTCTGTAAAGTGCCTTCCATCCCTTCGGAAAGTCCTGAGAGTGGAGAATCCTCTCAGGCTGGGGGATATAGTGGTGGTGGGTGAGCTTACTGAGTATAGGAAGAGCCAGTGCCAGGGGTTGTGCTGCCTCTTGATTTTATGGGAAGAAAGATGATAAGCGTTGGGGGTTGGGGAGAGTTCTGGTAATGTGGCCTTGAAAGTTCAGTATGAACAGGCTCTCTCATTCCTGATTCTTTCAGAGAGATGTTTTTTTCACAGTTGGTTCTGTTTATTTCTAGGTGACTCCACTTGGCCTTACGCTTAAATTCCTCTCGTTCTTCAGTGGCCTGGTTGACTTCATGCACCTGGATCCTAAGAAAGCCGGAACATATTTCTCAAATCAGCAAGTAAGAAATGTTGCGCTTACCCTTTCTTGATTTCACTTGTGTTGCAACCAGTGTCACAGCTGCTACAGGCAGGTCCTGGGACTCGTGTGTATGCGTGTTAGGGGTGGTGAGGAAAATGAAAGGTGTCTGGGAAGGACCATAGGAAATAATCAGTGACTATTTCTGGGGATTGAAATTAGAATAGGAGCCTGTGAAGAAGAAAGCACCTTGTAATTTTTGTTTCATAGACTCTGCTTCTTTTTCTCTCTTGGTAGTGAAACTTTTCCTTTATAATTTAAAGTGTTCTAAGAAAGTGTTAACATAGGAGAACAAAATGTATGTTTAATATATATGTTTGTATTCAAAATATGAAAGTGCTATATGAAATGAATGTGAATATGAAAGTGCTATGGTACACCTGGTTAAAATACTATCTGATTATGCAGTCAAGTGTTAGTGGTTAAGTCTAAGTGATTTTTCTTCCCTGATCTAAATGTTCAAATTTTCTACAATGATTGTGGATATTTGGGAAGAAAATTCCGGTATATTCTACCTGTTTTTTATTAAAAATTCCAAAATGATTTATTTATTTTTTTACCAGTAACTCATGCTAATGGAAGTTATAGAGACCTTGTTGGTTTTTTGTTTTTGTTGTTTTATTTTTTAAAGTAGATTTCCCCAGCACCTGGTGATAATATTATTGATTTTTTGGTGAACCTCTTGCTAGTGACTTTTTTTCTCCTCATAGTCATACTTGTGTACAGAATTGAGACATTTTATATGCTAGGCGGTCCCTAAAAACCGCCAGCCTGACAACTTGGACAGGTTGCTGCTAACTTGGTGATGTGCTCAGGCTAACATGGGAAAACCCACGTGCGTGCAAGCAGGAGATACTGGCCACGAGGAATTCACCCACCAGAGGCTCGCAAAGCTAAGAAAGTGGGGTGACAAGGCCCTCAACAGAGAGCATTGAGGCAGGGAAACTAAGTCAGATGTTACATTTACATTTTACACCTTGTGATCAGAGCAGGCTGTTTCTGGAGTTTCAGACGAGCTTCTGGATACAGTGATGCCAGTGCGTGGCTCCTGTTGCAAATGCATTATTAGGCTCATGGTGTTGAAGGGACCCTGATACCCATGATACCCATGTTCCTGCCCTTGCATAAGCGTTGATTCAGTCAGACGTAGTTCCTCCGGGGTGTTCTGTGTGAATTTTCCACATGCTGTTTGATTGTACAAGCTGATTTTAGTACTTCCACCTATATCTTGGTCAGCACAGGGAGAGTCTTGACCCCTGAAAGTCGGCTCGGGTGTCTTGTCTCCCGTGTGCCTTATCCTCATCGCGCCCCTTGTCTAGGTGCGGGCCTGCGTCCTCTGCGTGCATCCTCGGACCAGAGCTGTGCGGCTGAGCCTGCGTCCCGTCTTCCTGCAGCCTGGGCGCCCACTCACCCGCCTCTTGTGCCAGCAGCTAGGAGCTGTGCTGGATGACGTGCCCGTCCAGGGATTTTTCGGCAGTGCTGGGGCCACCTTTAAGCTGAAGGATGGTGCTCTGGCCTATGCTCGGGTAAGGAGTTCTTTGTTTCATCAGGTTCTCATCACCAGAAGGACTTTGGGGACATGGGTTCTTATTGCTTCCTTCATCCTTGAGTATTAGTTTCCTATTTTTGAATTTCCCCAAACATGGCAGACAGTAAGGACTTGAACAAGGTCTGTTTGTCATATTAGAGTACCTTGAAATTGGCTTGCCTTAATTGATACCAGATTGATGATAGGAACAAAAATGAGTTAGGATCTACACCAAGGCTTGGCGAAGATGTTTTAAAGGGCCAGATAGTAAGTATTTTAGACTCAGGTACCACATGGGCTCTGTCCTCACTGCTCATCTTTGTTGTAGCCTGAAAGCAACAAGGACAGTATGTGATTGAAAGACAAACTTTTACTTAAAAAAATAGCCATTTCATTGTGAGCTGTGATTTGTTGACCCATGATCTAGACGGTTCTCTGACTTTATAGAGATTCTGTGGTAGTAAAAAACAGTTTTTTAGTTAGAGCAATTATTTTAACAGGTAATTAGAGTGCTGTTTTTATGGTAGGTGATAAATGTTCTGAGTCATTTGCACATCTGATTTAATGTCTGGTTGTCTCAGATCTGTTGCCTCTGACTTGTCCTTAATCACTTGGTACTCTGTAGCGCAACCATCTCTCCAATTCTAAGAAAACTTTCAAACCTGAGGCCTTCAAGCCAGGGAACACTCACAAGTGTAGAATCATTGACTACAGCCAAATGGATGAACTGGCCTTGCTCTCTCTGCGGACGTAAGTCTGTCACCACTGTGTGGGGTATAGAGGTGTGCATCTTCGTCTGTGGTGCATGCTCACAGCGTTTCCTGTCCTTACTTGGTGAGGGTTTCTTTCCCTGCCACTGTGACTTTGGCAGCCCTGAATTTTAGGCAGGCTCTGCCCTAATGTGTATAACCTTGTATTTGCCTTTTGTTCTAGGTCTATTATTGAAGCTCAGTTCCTTTGGTATCATGACATCAAACCTGGGGCTTTGGTTAAGGTAAGACCTCAAGCATATAATTAGATGCTCTCCCACCTTCAGACGGTCTTTAGTTCACAGGTTAACTGGCAGCTCATTACTCCTTAGATGAACACGTTTTCAGGCATGCTCCTTCCCTCTGCCTGCTAACTGGGATTTCTTTTTCTTCTCTTGAGTGACCTGAAGTTAATTTCATGGTAAAGTCTTGCTAGCACCATGCCACTACACAGAGGCAGAAGATCATCAGTCTTGGGAATTGATGGTGTTTGTTAGACCAGGTCAAAATTTAGTTCTTTGGTAATTTACCCACCTGGGATATTAGTAAGGAGTCAGTTCTAGTTGCCTCTCCTGTCTAGCCACTTAGCCCCAGTGGAGCATCTCCCCTTTATATGTAAAGTTCATTCCTCAGCAGACCTAGTCCTCTCCATTGGAGATGGAACTGGTAAGACAGACAAAAAGACGCTCACCCAAAAAGGTATGAAAGTTCTCATAAATAAACTTTACTGCACCTAGCCCAGTGTGGGGCATGTGCTTTGCCCCTATGAGATCTGGAAGTTACCCCAGGAAGCTAAACTTTGAAAGAGAGGGGTGAGATGCTTTGTTGTTAAGAAGTGTAGGAAAGACATTCTTGAGGCATCATGGCATCTTTTCCTTGGATTCTTAGGGCAAAGTGCTGACCATAAAGCCACATGGAATGGTGGTGAAGATGGGCAAGCAGATCAGGGGCCTGGTACCTACCATGCACCTGGCCGACATCCTTATAAAGAATCCGGAGAAGAAATACCACGTTGGGGATGAGGTCAAGTGCCGGGGAGCCTCCCTAAGGGTTGCTGGTGGGGTTGGCCAGATAGGAAGAGAGCAGTGCTTCGCAGGTGAAGTTTCTGCCTTTTTCCACAAAGTGACCACATAGTGTCTGTAGTGCTGTGCCTGGCACTGGGAAGAGAAAAATGGGTCCCTGCCTTTGATAATTGTATGGTATAATTGAGAGTTAAAATATCCATTCCTGAAGAGTACAGGCCACGTGGCTTGGTGCAGGCTGTATGCTGTGGTCACATCTCAGAACGGGGAGATGAGGGTAGGCTGGGGCAGCAAGAATCCTTGAGAATCAGTGATGATCAATAGCAGCTACCATGTAACATGTATTCTGTGCCAGTTGCTGAGCTCGGCACATCATAACATTTCATTTCATCCTTAAAACTGCCATAAGAAGGAAGTACTGTTTCCTCCTCTTTGCAGGTGGGGAAATGAAAGACTAGGAATGCCAAGTGTCTTGCCCAGAGTCATACAGCTAATACATGGCAGAACCACTTTTCAAGTTGAGCTCTATATGATAGTAATGTCTTCTGTCTAGATCTCTGGCAGAAGTGAGGCTTGAACTGGAAAGGATCAGTAGGATTTGGAAGGTTTAGAAAGATCAGGGGGTGTGTCAGGTACAGAAATAGCCCAAACAAAGCTGTCCAAACTTGAGTGTTTTACAACATAGACATGGGTCCTGAGAGAAGCCGCACAGAGTTGTAAAGAGTAAACATGATAACACACAGTGCTTAAGGCCTGGTGTGTGCAAACTCAAGTGTTAGGTTTTCTTATTTTCATGTAATTTCGTTATTGGGTCAACAAAGATATTGGTTAGCCATTGGTACAAAATTTTACAGTAGTGGGGTCAGGAAGTTAAAGGAATTTCTCTGCCCTCAAGGAGATGACCTCTGAGGAATGAGAGGTGGTTGGGTCTCTCAGTCATAGTTTCTAGCTAGTACACAGCTGTATTGAGGGGGTGAACACACAGCAGTACTGAGGACTGAGGGGGTGAACGGATTCAGTCATTCATTCCGTTAGAAAGATGCAGCGGTCCAGGAGAGGAAGGGAGTGGAAGCTGAGTAGGAGTAACTGACACAGGCCTCCCTGGAGGTGGGATGGCGTGATGAGTGTTGCTCTAGGCCCAGGGCTCCCTTACAGGAGGAGATATATTTGAAATAGAGATAAATGCTCCCTGGGTTATCATCCAGCAAGAAGCAGGGAGGATCTACAGTTGAGATTTTTCTCAGAGAGAAGGAGATAGTGGGTTTTTAGGGACTGACCATGGCCCAGGTCAGGGCTTCCCGGATAGCTTGGCTGGTAAAGAATCTGCCTGCAATACAGGAGACCCCAGTTCAGTTCCTGAGTGAGGAAGTTCCCCTAGAGATGGGATAGGCCGCCCACTCCAGTATTCTTGGGTTTGCTTGGTGGCTCAGATGGTAAAGAATAAGAATCTTCCTACAATGCAGGAGACCTGGGTTTCATCCTTGGGTTGAGAAGATCCTCTGGAAAAGGGCATGGCAGTCCATTCCTGTATTTTTGCCTGGAGAATCCCCACGGATGGAGGAGCCTGGTGGGCTATAGTCCATGGGGTCGCAAAGAGTCAGACATGACTGAGCGACTAAGCACAGAACAGCATATGGCCCTCGGGCTCAGGGGGTGGCAGAGACTCCCTCTTGCACTGGCTCCCTCAATAATGGATGACTTGGTGACAGCCAGTATCCTGTCTCTAGGTTTTGCTTTGTGACCCTAAAGCCAAGAAGCTCATGATGACCCTGAAGAAAACCCTGGTTGAGTCCAAACTTCCTGCCATCACCTGCTATGATGATGCCAAGCCTGGTCTGCAGACACACGGCTTTATCCTCCGGGTCAAGGACTACGGCTGCATCGTGAAGTTCTACAATGACGTGCAGGGACTGGTGCCCAGGCACGAGCTCAGTGCCGAGTACGTCCCTGACCCAGAGAGTGTCTTTTACACGGGCCAGGTAACCCTAACCCTGACAGGCTCCTCTCCTCGATGGCCCTGGGAACACAGATTTGAAGGAGTGGGAGAGCTGCCTTTTAGGGATCTGGAAGAGAGCCTGTGGGTCATGGGCCTGAGCCAGCTACGTGGGGATGGGATGGAGCAGAGAGACCCTCGCGAGGGCTCGCTGGAGGCTGGCAAACCTGAGGGACCCTAGGCCCTCAGCCTGGAAGGTGCTGGTCTTCTCCACAGGACGCTTGAGCCCCTCGCTTCAGCAGTTGGTCTGAGGCCCCTGTCACCACAAGGGGGCACTGTCCTAAACCTAGTGAGTCTGCAGCAGACTAGGGAAAAATTTTTTTAAACTTGAAGTTATACCCCAAGATTCATTCACGTCTGTTTTTCACCCAGAAGGCTGATTCATGGGGATTCTGTGTAACTCTCAGTACATTTGTTTTCACTGCCTTCTGGTCTGATCCAGAGTCTTGGGGGCTCTCCTGAGGCCTGTGCGGCATTGGTGCGGGGGTACCTCTCTCCAGGGCCGAGCAGGTGTGGTTTCTCGCCAGGTGGTGAAGGTCGCGGTGCTGAACTGTGAGCCGTCCAAGGAGAGGATGCTCTTGTCCTTCAGGCTGTTGAGTGATCCGAAGCAAGAGTGTGAAGGACAGAGTCAGAAGAAAAAGAAAGCCGTCAGTGCCGGGCAGGTACCTGACTTCTCCAGACAAATCGGTTTAGCTACAGAAGCAGAGAGCAGGGTGCCACTGACACTGGGGTCCTGGAACCGCTGGAGGGGGAAGCTCAGAGGAGCTGCCTACAGTTCTGGGCCGTGTGTCAGAGCACAGGGAAGCTGTTCAGGAAAGGAGATTGCTGCTGCCGTGCGGCTTGTCCTCGGTGTGCTGCTGCCCTTCTCTCTGGGCTCTGGGGCTGGCGTGCAAGGCTGTCTTTCTCTTGGGACCCATTGGAGGGACTTGGGAGAGGAGCAACGTGGGCAGCAGATGGGTCCTGCTGTGTGTGTAGTGTGCGTGCCTGCTGGGTCTTTGGGAGCCGGGTAGGAGGTAGGTGGGGTAGGAGTGGGAGAAAGCTGCTTCTCTGATCTTGACTTCTCAGTCGTCCCTGGTGCTGGAATTTG
>SJXQ01006316.1:703142-719350 GCA_006408695.1 Aepyceros melampus | reverse complement strand
TTTTTTTTTTTTTTTTTAAATTAATTTTTATTTTTTTTGTTTTGCTTTACAATACTGTATTCATTTTGCTATACATTGACATGAATCAGCCACGAGTATACATGAACTCCCAATCCCGACCCCCACCTCCCCTCTCCCGCCCCACACCCAGGCTGCTCTCTTGTCAAGACAAGTACTGTATTTTAGTCTTTCTCCTCCTTGGGTAGTTGGTGGATGTGAAGGTTTTAGAGAAGACCAAAGATGGGCTGAAGGTGGCTGTCCTGCCCCACAACATCCCCGGCTTCCTCCCCACGGCTCATCTGTCAGACCACGTTGCCAGCGGCCCACTGTTGTATCACTGGCTCCAGACAGGCGACACCCTGCACCGGGTCCTGTGTCTCAGCGCGAGTGAGGAGCGGGTTGTATCCTTTACCAGGCTGTGGGGGCCACGGAAGTGGAGGTGGGAGAGTGCTGCGCCTCTGGGGAGGGGCACGGGACCTCCAGGTCAGGTTCTGCTTTTGGTTGGAAACTCATGGGAAAGAAGTGGGTTCTGCCTTCAGAGGTACGCCCATCCATCGAACCACACCAAGGGGCAAGCCTGCACTTTGCCTCTGTTTCCCTGGTGGTAATAGAGCAAGACCGAGGTGCTGCTCGCAGATGCTAGTGGTAACGCAGAGTGGGAGCCTGGGGTGTTGGGGAGGCGGCCGCATGGCATGCTGGGCCCGGCGGGACACCCCCAGTGGCACATCCAGCCTTCTCGGGTGCTTGGTGCTTGTCCCCGAGTTAGAACAATTGGTTAGGACCCGCTGTCTCTTCTTCCTTCCCCTCTCCCCTGCTGAGATATGGGTCTCAGAATATTCCATTTGGTCTTAGTGTGGCCGCTTAGAAGGAAGACCCTGCCTTCTTTCTCACAGAATGTAAAATGAAATCTCAGAATGAAGATGGACAGAGGAGGTGAAATAGGGTTGGTTGGCATAAGATGGAGGCAAGAGGGTGGTGTCATGGCTGATCCAGCTGCCAAGCCACCGGGGGTGAGCCATTCCCTTCCAGTCCCTTCTGGTAATCCGGAGATAAGTTGATAGGAAATGAAACAGTGATTCCTAGACTGCAATGTGTGTCAGAGTCACCTGGAGGACTTTGGTCCAACAGAGCCTGCTGTCCCCCCGCCCCCACCCCGTCTGATTCAGCAGGTCTGGGGGTGTGTGTAAGGGTTTGCCTCAGGTGCCAGGTGACGTGGTGGCTGTTCGTCTGCACACTCAGAGAATCACTGTGGTAGAGAGAGTGCAGAAAGGAGACGGGAGAGGTGGACAGTGCATCTGCCCTTTTGGAACATTCCTTGATGAAGTCCACTAGCTGCTTTGCAGGAAGCCAGCCTTGGTCTCCGCAGTAGAGGGTGGCCAGAATCCCAAGAGCTTCTCAGAAATCCATCCCGGAATGCTGCTCATTGGTTTTGTGAAGAACATCAAGGACTACGGTGTGTTCGTCCAGTTCCCCTCAGGTCTTAGTGGGCTGGCCCCCAAAGCTGTAAGTTCAGATTCCTGCACAAGGGCCTTTGAGGGGAGACAGCAGGGTCACAGACCCAGAGGGCTGGTAGGGAAGAGCAGGATACTCTATATTCTCTTGAAACACCCTCAGGGGCATCATATAAAGGGCTGGGTGCAGAGGAGTGGAGCTGAGATTCCATCTGCACTCTTGCCCATTGTGTGTCCTGGCTCAGGGCTATGTCCTGGAGGAAGGAGTAACTTTCCACTTCATGCTATAGCATTGGCAAGGTCATTGGATGCCCAGCTTTTGCAACTGGAGAGGATCCTAGGGATCCCATAGGATCACTTAGGCTACTGCATGCACTGAGACCCAGAGGGCGAAGGGAGTCTTATCAAAGCCCGTGTAAGATGATGGAGAGCAAAGGGCTCATCGCTCATTCCTGCCACAGACAATTCATAAATCTCTCATCCCTTCCCTCAGTGTGTTTCCCTCATGTCTTGCCTGGGCAAGTCTCATTTGCATCTCCTGCCAAAATAATTTTTAAGATGGGAGCAGAGGGGAGGGCCCCAGAAGCATGCATAGTGAGGGGCAGAGAGTTGCTCTGGGCCTTCTTAGCTGGGTGGCCTTAGAAGGCTGGGTTGGCAGCCAGGGCACCTCCTGTGTTTTTATGGAAGGGGAATACAGCTTACTCAGAACTGGAGGTACTTTGTTGGGGTACACCTACTGCCTCACATACTTCTTTCTGGGTGTTTCAAGGGGCTTGGTCTAATAGAGGCTTCCTTTCCTTCCTTCATTTTGTGCATGATTCTTCCCTTTAGCTCTTGAGTGACAAGTTTGTGACCTCCACAAGTGACCACTTTGTCGAGGGGCAGACGGTGGTTGCGAAGGTGACCAACGTGGACGAGGAGAAGCAGCGGATGCTGCTGTCACTGCGGCTGTCAGACTGCACCCTGGGGGACCTGGCCACAACCAGCCTCCTCCTCCTGAGCCAGTGCCTGGAGGAGCGGCAGGGCGTCCGGAGCCTCATGAGCAACCGAGGTGGGGGCAGTAAGGCAGACAGTGAGGGCCAGGGTGGAGTGTGTGCAGCCTCCATTAGGCCTGTCTGTTCCAGTGAGTTGTTTGGCTCCCCTGATATTTAAAAAAACAAGGCTAAACTTTTAAAAATGGGAGTAGGACCTCCGAAAAGTGACAGATCTGTTAGGGTACTGCTCAATAAATGTTTATAAAGTGACCGCCCCTGTTTAACTGCCGCCCAGATTCCAATAAAAGATCATCGCTATTAGGCCAGGAGTTGCTGTGCTCCCTCCCAGTCCAGAGTCCAGATTCCCTGAGTTCTGTGGCCTCAGGTTTGCATTTGTGTGAGTCCATTCACCCCTTCACTTTCTGTTCTTTTATTCATCACATGTGGTGAGTGATAAAATGGAACCAGGGACCTGCTGGAGGACTTCGTGGGGGTTATTAGTCTGATCCTCCTAAGTGTTGAACATTGTGTAGAATTGTTGGAACCCCAGTGGGATTTGGGAATAAGAAGCTTGAGAGGGTAGCTTCTAAACAGAAAGGATGAAAATTCCAAAGCCAAGACAAAGCATGTGTTCCTGACATTCATTGGCTATTTCCATGGATTATGGCCAGGAGGGATTCACAGGGGGCATAGGTCTCTGCCTCTGATGAGAGTGTTCATGGACGTCAGACATTTTTACCAAGAGTTGTTTTACCTTCACGGTGTTTGCAGTGCAGAGCGTTGGAAATGTCCTCCGTATGGCAGCATATTTCCAAAGGGAAAAGAATGGTGAGTGTTGTTTCATCTTGTTAATCCCTGTTTCCTTTGGATTTCTGTCAGACTCTGTGTTGATCCAGACTTTGGCTGAGATGACCCCGGGGATGGCCCTTGACCTGGAGGTGCAGGAGGTGATGGAAGACGGTTCTGTGCTGTTCAGTGAGGGCCCTGTGCCCGGCCTGGTCCTGAGAGCCAGCAAGTATCATCGGGCAGGTGAGTGCATCTCTTACCTTTCTTGGTTGATAGGGGAACCCTTTGCCCATTGCTTCCTCTGCTGGGTACAGAATTTCCAAATACATAGGCTAGATGAGCTGATTCAATAGACGTTTTTGGCATGCTTATCTTGTATAAATGCAAATGAAGATAGCAGCAGTACTAAAGAAGGTTTAGGTATGAGTCCTTTTATTGTTGTATTTGGGTGAATCTAGATTTTTATTTATCAGGTTGTATAAATTGACACACTTGAATTATGGGAACTCAACCCTAGGCTTTCCTAACCTGTATAGACCCAGGACATAGGTCCTCTTCTGTTTTGTGTTTAAGGGCTGCAGGGCGGCTGGGGAGATGCTGTCTTCTTCCCCCCTCCCCTGCTCCAGGAAGGTGATCACAGCTTCTGTGTGTGGTTCTTCACTGCAGGGCAGGAACTGGAACCTGGGCAGAAAAAGAAGGCTGTAATCTTAAACGTTGATATGTTGAAGTTGGAAGTACATGTTTCCCTCTGCCACGATTTGGTGAATAGAAAAGCTAAAAAGGTAAGCTTGTTGATTGTGGACTTCATTCCCATGATTTCAGAGGCACTACGCACCCACTCCTTCAACCCCACATGCTCTGCAGATGCTTGTACACAGGGTAACTATGTGCCTGGATTTGTTTGGGTCATTCCCAGGTATACCTGTTTTTCTGGTGTGCTTTTTATTTGTTTTTGTTTTTTTGACCAAGCTGTGTGGCTTGCCGGATCTTGGTTCCCTGACCGGGGATTGGATCCAGGCCCTGGCAGTGACATCACCAGGTCACAACCATGGGACAGCCCGGAAATTGCCCTGGTGTGCTCATTAGTAGCAGTGACTTTCACTCTAGTTCAGGCGGATGAATCACATGGTCACCCTGATTAGGGCCAAGCTGGTGTCGTAGAGGAGAGCAGCAGGCAAGGGTGGTAACTGTAGGACTCTGACCGATTGAGGAGTCCATGCAGAGGAGTGGAGACCACTGTCTGCTTATTGCCATGTGAGAGTATCTAGGTTAGTGTTGCTAAGTCATTAAATTTTAAGAGAATAAGAGAAGGCAGAATTTAATTTTTTTGGAAATAGGTGTGGGAAATGTTAGAAACTCTTTTTTAAACATCATGTGAACCAAATAGAACATGTCTGTGGGTAGTCTGACTCCAGGCTGTTCATCTGCACAAATAAAGAATAACTTTATTCTGCACAGGCAAAGAATAGCTTTAAGAAAGCTCTCAAATGAGTGGTATTTTCTCTCCAGAGGACAAATATATTTAATCATTTTCTGAAGTACTTATTAAGCTCCTCATTGCATAGGGTATGTTACAGAGGATTATATAGATGTAATCCTTAACCTCTAGCTGCTTCTAATTTTGAGACTTTGAGACACAAAGGGAAATAGCAAATAGTATTAACCCCTCACTAAGCTTTCTAACAGGGTTTCCCAGGTGGCACTAGTGGTAAAGACCCTCCCTGCCAACGCAGGAGACGTAAGAGACGCAGGTTCAATCCCTGGGTCAGGAAGATCCCTTGGAGGAGGGCACGGCAACCTTTTTCAGCATTCTTGCCTGGAGCATCCCCATGGACAGAGGAGCCTGGTGGGCTACTGTCATAGGGTCGAAAAGAGTCAGACACGACTGAAGCAACTTAGTATGCGTGCATACAAGCTTTCTGGTAGGCCCCATTTCCATTTTATCATCTGAGTAAAGCTGGCGCTCATGTAAAGGTGTGAGCACAGGTTGGATGATGGGGAAGGATAGGCTACATCCTCATACACAGTAAGCTGTCGGTAATGACTCTCTTGTTGGCTGAGTGAAAACATGGGATGGAGAGCTGCAGGACTAGGAGAGCAGGGACCACAGTGTTGTGTTAAAGCTGGAGCACCGTTAGCGGTCACCTGGCTGTACATCAGAGTCACCTGTAAAGTTCTGCTTTCGCCAGTTATAGGATAGGACTGGGAATCTGAATTCAAAACAGAAGCTAACTCCAGGCGATCCTGACTAGTTCCTTGGGTGTGATCATGTCGACAGCCTCAGAATACAGGAGGGGAAGCTGGGTCCCGGGAGTGGAGGCTAGTTTATTCCAGCTTACGTGAGCCTTGGGTCCCCAGGACTCAGCGGGCTTCCTCAGTCACACCTTGCCCAGTGGGTGAGGAATGAGTCCCTGTGCTCTGTAAGAAGCAGGGATGGTGGTTTTCTGTTTTCCAGCTGAAGAAAGGCAGTGACCTCCAGGCCATTGTGCAGCACTTGGAGGATTCCTTGCCGTCGCCTCTCTGGTAGAAACTGGCCACCTTGCAGCTTTCTCCCTGACCTCTCACCTGAACGACACCTTCCGCTTTGACTCAGAGAAATTGCAGGTGGGGCAAGGCGTCTCCCTAACCCTCCAGACCACAGAACCAGGAGTGACCGGTCTCCTTCTAGCCGTTGAGGGGCCAGCTGCCAAGAGGACCATGAGACAGACCCGGAAGGACTCAGAGACAGTCGATGAGGATGAGGAGGTGGATCCAGCTCTGGTCACAGGGACTGTAAAGAAGCACAACCTGTCCATTGGGGACATGGTCACAGGGACTGTCAAGTCTATTAAGCCTACCCATGTGGTTGTGACCCTGGAAGATGGCATCATTGGCTGCATCCATGCCTCCCACATTCTAGATGATGTTCCAGTGGGCACATCTCCTACTGCCAAGCTAAAAGTTGGGAAGAAAGTCACTGCCCGAGTGATTGGCGGAAGAGACATGAAGACCTTCAAGTATGGAAGCTTAGGGCCAGGGGCTGGCTTTTTTTTTTTTCAGCTTTGTGTTTTTTTTATGCAGAGGGTCTGGCTTTGAGGAGAGCTTGCTGTAATTGTGGGAGAAGGGATGGGAACTGGGGCAGGTTCCAAAAATCGTGCATATGTCAGATTTTCTTTTAGTTCACCAAAGTATTCACCAAAGAGTCCCTTTGTCTCTCTTTATTTTTTTTAATGGTGTATAAGGTAGTGGTTAAGAGCATTCATTTAAAGTCAGATCTGGGTTGAATTCCAGATTTGCTACTCAAAATTACATGACCATGAGTTAAACAGTTCCTTAGCTCGCTCAGTTTTATTTTCCTAATTTGTAAAGTGAGAGAGATAGTAGTGACTACCTTATAGGGCCATCGCAATGACTGGGAAAAGAACACCTAGCACGGAGTATGCCTGCTGGGTCGTCTGACACATAGTTATTTATTGCTCAGTATATATCAACAGTTACTATAATCCACTCTCCAGTACATACCTTAATTGTATTCATTTACTTTAAGTCAGTCACAGTATATTATTGCTGCAGAAGTCCTTGCTGTAAGAAAACCAGAAGAAGAATTCTGAGTCTAGCCAATAATTTACGTATTAATTTCAGTACCTGTGGGAACTTCAGTAAATCATTTATTCTCTCTAGACCTCAATTTCCTTCTTTTTAGAATGAAAGAGTTGGAGTATATTGTCTGTAAGGCAGATTCATTTCAGGGTTTAATATGATAATCCGAAAAGATCAGATGAGCTAATTTCTGAACATTGACTCAAACATTGAGAATGGAAACCCTCAAGCCTGATGTTACCAGGGGTTGGTGTGGTGGTGGAATGGGTGGTTTTTTTAAGCTCGGTTGAGTGGGAAGTTAGAAATTCTGATCTCCAGATTATAGTGTGACAGAGAATAAGAGAATTTATTTGACTTTATTTCTTTTCCAGGTTTCTCCCAATAAGTCATCCCAGATTTATTCGAACAATCCCAGAGCTGAGTGTTCGGCCAAGGTGAGGGGAGCTCCAGTGGTTCCGTAGAAAGAGTATGGGCTTTGGAGTCAGGAGCCTGAATTCTTAGTCTTAATTCAGCCAGTGTTGTGACTTATTTTGCCTCTCTCTGTCCAGGTTGTCTTTTTTTCTTCAGGAGAGATATTTGTCTGGTTTCTCAGTATAGGTAAATTAGAGAGATTATATGAAAATCAATGTGAAAGCTGTGTTCAGAGTTTAAGTATCAATTTAAAAGCTGATTGCAAGTCTGTTTGTTGACATTTGACAAAAAGAAACATTTTTGCTCTCTATCTAGTTTTCTCAGTTCAGTTCAGTCACTCAGTCGTGTCCAACTCTTTGCGACCCCATGGACTGTAGCACGCCAGGCTTCACTGTCCATCACCAACTCCCAGAGCTTACTAAAGAACTCATGTCCATTGAGTTGGTGATGCTATCCAACCACCTCATCCTCTGTTGTCCCCGTCTCCTCCTGCCTTCAATCATTCCCAGCATCAGGGTCTTTTCAAATGAGTCAGTTCTTCACATCAGGTGGCCAAAGTATTTCCAACTCTTTGCGACCCCATGGACTGTAGCACGCCAGGCTTCACTGTCCATCACCAACTCCCAGAGCTTACTAAAGAACTCATGTCCATTGAGTTGGTGATGCTATCCAACCACCTCATCCTCTGTTGTCCCCGTCTCCTCCTGCCTTCAATCATTCCCAGCATCAGGGTCTTTTCAAATGAGTCAGTTCTTCACATCAGGTGGCCAAAGTATTGGAATTTCAGCTTCAGCATCAGTCCTTCCAATGAGTATTCAGAACTGATTTCCTTTAGGATGGACTGGTTTGATCTGCTTGCAGTCCAAGGGACTCTCAAGAATCTTCTCCAACGCCATAGTTCAAAAGCATCAATTCTTCGGTGCTCAGCTTTCTTTATACTCCAACTCTCGCATCCATACATGACTACTGGAAAAACCATAGCCTTGACTAGACGGACCTTTGTTTGCAAAGTAATGTCTCTGCTTTATAACATGCTGTCTAGGTTGGTCATAGCTTTTCTT
Source organism: Aepyceros melampus (assembly GCA_006408695.1). Lineage (NCBI taxonomy): Eukaryota > Metazoa > Chordata > Mammalia > Artiodactyla > Bovidae > Aepyceros > Aepyceros melampus. Next base: position 711,088 of record SJXQ01006316.1, on the reverse strand, counting down.
CCAAGGAACGAGTGTCTTTTAATTTCATGGCTGCAGTCACTGTCTGCAGTGATTTTGGAGCCCCCCCAAAAATTCTGTCACTGTTTCCTCATTTATTTCCCATAGAGTGATGGGACCAGATGCCATGATCTTAGTTTCCTGAATGTTGAGGGTTTTTTTTGAATGTTGAGTTTTAAGCCAACTTTTTCACTCTCACTTTCAAGAGGCTCTTTAGTTCTTCTTCGCTTTCTGCCATAAGGGTGATCATCTGCATATCTGAGATTATTGATATTTCTTCTGGCAATCATGATTCCAGCTTATGCTTCCAGCCCAGCATTTCTCATAATGTACTCTACATATAAGTTAAATAAGCAGGGTGACAGTATACAGCCTTGATGTACTCCTTTCCTGATTTAGAACCAGTCAGTTCCATGTCCAGTTCTAACTGTTGCTTCTTGACCTTCATACAGATTTCTCAGGAGGCAGATAATGTGGTCTGGTATTCTCATCTCTTTTAAGAATTTTCCACAGTTCTTTGTGATCCACACAGTCAAAGGCTTTGGCATAGTCAATAAAGCAGAAGCAGATGTGTTTCTGGAACTCTCTTGCTTTTTTGTTGAGCCAATGGATGTTGGCAATTTGATCTCTGGTTCCTCTGCCTTTTCTAAAACCAGATTGAACGTCTGGAATTTCATGGTACTGTTGAAGCCTGGCGTGGAGAATTTTGAGCATTACTTTGCAGCGTGTGAGATGAGTACAATTGTGTGGTAGTTTGAGCATTCTTTGGCATTGCCTTTCTTTGGGATTAGAATGAAAACTGACCTTTTCCAGTCCTGTGGCCACTGCTGAGTTTTCCAACTTTGCTGGCATATTGAGTGCAGCACTTTCACAGCATCATCTTTTAGGATTTGAAATAGCTCAACTGGAATTTCATCACCTCCACTAGCTTTGTTCATAGTGATGCTTCCTAAGGCCCACTTGACTTCACATTCCAGTATGTTTGGCTCTAGGTGAGTGATCATACCATCATGGTTATCTGGGTCGTGAAGATCTTTTATAGTTCTTCTGTGTATTCTTGCCACCTCTTCTTAATATCTTCTGATTCTGTTAGGTCCATACCATTTCTGTCCCTTATTGTGTCCATCTTTGCATGAAATGTTCCCTTGATATCTCTAATTTTCTTGAAGAGATCTCTAATCTTTCCCATTCTATTGTTTTTTACCATCATGGTTATCTGGGTCGTGAAGATCTTTTATAGTTCTTCTGTGTATTCTTGCCACCTCTTCTTAATATCTTCTGATTCTGTTAGGTCCATACCATTTCTGTCCCTTATTGTGTCCATCTTTGCATGAAATGTTCCCTTGATATCTCTAATTTTCTTGAAGAGATCTCTAATCTTTCCCATTCTATTGTTTTCCTCTATTTCTTTGCATTGATCACTGAGGAAGGCTTTCTTATCTCTCCTTGCTATTTGGAACTCTGCATTTAAATGTGTGTATCTTTTCTCCTTTGCCTTTCACTTCTTTTCTTTTCACTGCTATTTGTAAGGCCTCCTGAGACAACCTATTTGCCTTTATGCATTTCTTTTTCTTGGGAATGGTCTTGATCACTGCCTCCTGTATAATGTCACGAACCTCCGTCCATAGTTCTTCAGGCACTCTATCAGCTCTAATCTCTTGAATCTATTTGAACCTAGTATTCTAGAACTCAGTAATTCCCTAAACATACACCGTGTAGCCAAGAGTACTTGTTCTTTGAGTATGGACTGCTGCTTGGTGACTGAAAATTTTAGGTCATACTCTAGTGGATTATGCAAAGGGATTTTCCACAAGGGATTCTGAGTGAACTAGTATAACTAGTAGTAGACTAGTAGAACTGGTAGTTCTGTGTAGTGGTGGATCCAGTTTGTCTGGGGTCATTCTTTCAGAGAATCTTAAGCATGTTGATCTGTGGGCCTGTCTGCTTCTGCTTCCCACATTGAAAAAAAAAAAAACAAACCCAGCCTCTTGGAACTGAATAGGCCATCCATGAATGAAGCTGCTGCTGCTGCTGCTACTGCTAAGTCACGTCAGTCGTGTCCGACTCTGTGCGATCCCATAGATGGCAGCCCATCAGGCTCCACCGTCTCTGGGATTCTCCAGGCAAGAACACTGGAGTGGGTTGCCATTTCCTTCTCCAGTGCATGAAAGTGAAAAGTGAAAGGGAAGTCGCTCGGTCATGTCCGCTCTTGGCTACCCCATGACTGCAGCCCACCAGGCTCCTCTGTCCATGGGAGTTTCCAGGCAAGAGTACTGGAGTGGGTCGCCAGTGCCTTCTCCAGTGCTTCTGGAGAGTCAGGCCCCCATCCATCCAGGCTGTAAGTTTTATGTGCCTAGGATGTCACGCAAGGACAGGCCGACTTAAACAACTTCCTGAGGTTAAGGTTTGATCAGCATCCCAAAGGGATCAGAACAGAAGTGGAATAGTTCTGTGAGGGCTTGTGTCTGAGATAGGGAAATACTTCTGAACCCTGAGCACCAGATGCTGACAATGCTGTGGCAGTGTGGGTCAAGCCAGGAAATGAGTGCATTTCATTGAGGAGATGGGGGATGGAGAGTTACAATAACAGACAGACAGATGGACAGGTAAAACTCTAGCACATCTTGCCTCTCCTCCGTGCACCTGTGTTGTATTGTTAATTATTTTATTTTAATCAGCGCCTCTGAGAAGCATAGTATAATAGTATTTGTAAGGCCATTTGTAAAACATAATGTATAACCACTGTATTTCTCAAATGCTTTTGTTTAAAATCATGTATCTTGAAGTCAGGAGGGAAAACATTTGTTTAATCTATGGTTTTGACTAACTTGACAAAATGCCACCATGTCTTCATTCCCACTTAGATATAGAGATCTCCTGCACAAAGAGAATGTCCTATATATTGGAGCAGAGTTCAGGGTGGGTGAGGGTCTCTCAAACTAGATGAGATGTTTCCTGATCAATTAATTACTCATCTGGAGGGGCTGCAGTTAGAAGAGCAGACGGTTCAGGAGTCTTTATGAGTGTCTTTGGAATTCCTGCTAGTTGCTGAATTTTCTCTTGGCATTAAAGCAGTTATGGCTGATTTTTTTTTTTTTTTTTTTTTGAGAGAAAGGTAAATTAAAATAATTTGGGAAAAAGAAAAAAGATAACACATACTTGTAATGTGTGTTTGTGGTTTATTAAAAAAAAAAATTTTTTTTAGCTTAAACAGCAGACATCTATTTTCTCATGATTTTGGAGACTTTGGTCTGAGACAGAGGTATCAGCAGAGTTTGTGCCTCTGAGGCCTGGCTCAGCTTGCAAATGGCTCTCCTCCCAATGTCTTCATATGGGCTTTTCTAATCTTTTTTCAAATTTTTTTTATTGTGGTGAAAACACAATGTAAATTTACCCTCTTACCATATTGTTAGCTATATGCACAATGTTGTAAACAGATCCTAAACCTTTTTCATCTTGCATTAACTAAAACACTATACCCGTTCATTTCCTGCTCACCTCCCAGCCTCTTGCAACCATCATTCTACTTTCTGTTTCTTTGAGTTTGAGTTTGATGTCTTTAGATGCCTCATGTAAGGGGAGTCATGCATAGTGCTTCTGTGACTGGTTTATTTCACTTAATACCATGTTCTCAAAGGTCATAGGATATCTGTATTTCCGCTTTACTTGTATATGAGTTTCCTGTGGCTTTTATATTCACCAATACTTGGCTATTATATGTTACAGTTTTACCAGTGTTACTTGTATCATTTTATTGAAGAGTTCTATTTTGTTTTAGAAATTTGAATGGGTAAGCTAGGCTGGGTTGGAACATTGGGAGCTCTGTGCTTCCTTTGAAGTGATTTGTAGACTGATAATTTTCAGACCACATCTCCTCGTAGCTTTTTTGCATAGACAGAATCAAGAAAGCGATAATGCCAAGGTAGTACTCTTGCGTGGAAAATCCCACGGACGGAGGAGCCAGGTAGGCTGCAGTCCATGGGGTCGCAAAGAGTCGGACACGACTGAGCGACTTCCCTTTCACTTTTCACTTTTCACTTTCATGCATTGGAGAAGGACATGGCAACCCACTCCAGTGTTCTTGCCTAGAGAATCCCAGGGACGGGGGAGCCTGGTGGGCTGCTGTCTATGGGGTCGCACAGAGTCGGACACGACTGAAGTGACTCAGCAGCAGCAGCAGCACGGGACAGAGCCCTGAATTTTTGAGTCAGAAGCTCTGAGTTGAGTTCCTGGGTCTATAGCATAAAATGAGTTTAATAGTATCTTTCTGTTTGAGTCAGACATGAGAGTGTTGTCACATTCATTTGTGAAAGCACTTCTGCAAACAGTAAAGCGGTAGCTCAAGCATTGAAATAAGTAAAGTAATTTCATTTTCTACACTTATGAAGATTATTGTTGGCTACCTACTTTGTAGTTTGTTCATACCTAGGTGAGTGAGTTGGAAAGGATTAACTTTCATGCAGGTATTGTGAACATTCATTCCTCTTTGTGGACGGAAATGGAGGTGTGCATGGTTGGTGTGTATGTGTTAGGGGAGTCCAGTAAAATTAATCCAGGGCCAGTTGGGGGAGATGGTCTCAAGCTAGAAGCTTATAGAGATTGGTTTACTCTTTCCATTGCCTTTCTGCAAACAGTGAGCTGAAGGCGGATGGCCATACTGCTCTCAACACTCACTCTGTAAGCCCCTTGGAGAAGATTAAACAGTATCAGGCTGGTCAGACTGTGACTTGCTTCTTGAAGAAGGTGAGAAGTGCATGCTCTGCAATGCAGGGCTGTCTTACAGAAGAAAGGGGGAGGAACTGGCAATGACCATTTGCACTAGGCTTTGATTCTGTGCTTGCTGCCTTGCTGATGTGTGGGAGACAGTAAAGCCCTCTGCTCCTAGAAAACATCTGGTCTGTTCAAGGAGCTAAATTTATGGCTTCCAAACAGCAAGCGACTGACAGTTCTACGTGTTTGTAGATTTCTTATACAAGACAGAAAAATACATCATAGAGCAAGAATTTGAATCCAGTACTTTATTTTAAATAATGTAGGCTTCTGGGGCGGGACGCGGCGAAGGGTTTGCGGTGCCTCAGCCAGCTCCTGGCCGGTGTCTCAGCTCTCCTCGCAGTAATGAGCTTCCTCAGAAGTTTCCTGCCGCCGGGGTCGGCTGAGGGCCTACGGCATCAGCAACCAGACACCAAGGCTGTGCTGAACGGGAAGGGCCTGGGCACCGGCACCCTTTACATCGCTGAAAGCCGCCTGTCTTGGTTAGATGGCTCTGGATTAGGATTCTCCCTGGAATGCCCACCATTAGTTTGCATTCAGTATCCAGAGACCTAAACGCCTATCCTCAAGAGCATCTGTATGTTATGGTGAATGCCAAATTTGGAGAAGAATCAAAAGAATTGGTTGCTAATGAAGAGGAGGAAGATAGTGATGATGACATTGAACCTATTGCTGAATTTAGATTTGTGCCTAGTGATAAATCAGCATTGGAGGCAATGTTCACTGCAATGTGTGAATGCCAGGCTTTGCATCCAGATTCTGAGGATGAAGATTCAGATGATTACGATGGAGACGAATACGATGTGGAAGCCCATGAGCAAGGGCAGGGGGACATCCTTACATTTTATACCTGTGAAGAGGGATTATCCCATTCAACAGCAGAAGGCCAAGCCACACTGGAGAGATGGGAAGGAATGCTTTCTCAGTCTGTGAGCAGCCAGTATAACATGGCTGGAGTGCGGACAGAAGATTCAATAAGAGATTATGAAGATGGGATGGAGGTAGATACTACACCAACAGTTGCTGGACAGTTTGAGGATGCAGATGTTGATCACTGAAAATGATGGATGCTGCTTTAGGATTCTGCTCATAACTGTAGGAGAGAACTTGGTGCTTCTTCCACTGTGGAGTGGGTATTGATGAAACTCTTTTTCTTTCTCCAAAACTTACCTGTACCAGTTCTTTCTTGAGACAGAGTATACTGAGACAAGAAGCTGTCACCAGCACAAGAAACTATGACCTTTATTAACAAAGGTGAATTAACTTAACCAGAATGGTATTTGTAGTTTATGATTTACCCCAAACTGTTGCGTCTAGGTGTACCCTCTGAGTAGGCCTATGATTCCCACCTTCTCTATATGCATCCTCAAAACCTTGCAGGATTAAGTGGTGGAAATGCACTGGCGTTTAAAGGTGTAGGTAGACTGTGTGGGAAAGAGAGGCTGAATCTAAGCTATACTCCTTAGGGCCTACGGATACCCTTAACTCCTTAAAAAAGAAAAACAGAGGTCTCGGAGAAATCCTAATCTGTGCACTTTCCAAGGGATAAAGGTCTTTTTTCTAACTGGGGACCCAGGTCAGTTAACTCTAGGGAGCCTCTTCAGAAACAGCCCAGCCACACGTACTACCACTAACACAAGTGCTCCTGCCTAGCCTTTGCTCCTTTGACCAAGTTTCATCAGTCTGTTCTGTTATAACCGCTTAGGTTGTATCCTTTCATTGCCAGCCTCTCAGGTCAGTTTCTGTAAAAGAAGAAGCGGAATTGGGATGAAGTTCTCAAAGTATTTCAGATAATTGTTTTGTCTTTATGATAGCTTAACAAATAAATTTAGGTTTTCTATTTAAAAATAAATAAATAAATAATGTAAAATTCACATTTCCGTGTCCACAAATAAAGTTTTATCAGAACATAGAAGAAGTAAAAAATTTTATTGAAAGTATTGGATTTTAGATTTTTGCCTTACATAAAGTTCAGGAACAGTTTGTAAAATATTATGTAAATTGGGTGTCAGAATATGTGTTCAAACCCTAAGTGGAATAGTAGTTGAGTAAAGGGAAGAGATCAGTGAGAACTGTACTGGTTAGAATACATCAGAGAGAAGGTCAAGGTCTGTCTGGACTTGACCTTGAGGGGTAACTCCTCTTCAGGGTTGCCAGAGTCTTCCTGCATGAGCATCTGTCTAATTGTGTCCATGATGCTTGATACCTTTAGTTACTTTTTGTTTATAGATATTCATAAAGCCAAGATGCCTTAGAGTAATATTGAAGGTTCTTCAGAGGGACTTCCCTGGTGGCCCAGTGCTTAGGACTTTTCACTTCCACTGCCAGGGGTATGGGTTTGATCCCTGGTTGGGGTCTAATATCCGTAAGTCACACAGTGTGGCCAAGAAAAAGGGACTCTTTATAATCTGACCTCATGAATCTGGAGTTCCGGTCATGCTGAAAACCTCCTTTTTCTCCCTTCTTTATTTCTACACTGGGGTACTGTCTGTTACCATTGCCTATAATTCAAGGTCTAGCACAGATGCCTTAGAAAGCATCACTACAAACAAAGCTAGTGGAGTGATGGAATTCCAGTTGAGCTGTTTCAAATCCTGAAAGATGATGCTGTGAAAGTGCTGCACTCAGTATGCCAGCAAATCTGGAAAACTCAGCAGTGGCCACAGGACTGGAAAAGGTCAGTGTTCATTCCAATTCCAAAGAAAGGCAATACCAAAGAATGCTCAAACTACCGCACAGTTGCACTCATCTCACATGCTAGTAAAGTAATGCTCAAAATTCTCCAAGCCAGACTTCAGCAATATGTGAACCGTGAACTCCCTGATGTTCAAGCTGGTTTTAGAAAAGGCAGAGGAACCAGAGATCAAATGGCCAACATCCGCTGGATCATGGAAAAAGCAAGAGAGTTCCAGGAAAACATCTATTTCTGCTTTATTGACTATGCCAAAGCCTTTGACTGTGTGGATCACAATAAACTGTGGAAAATTCAGAAAGAGATGGGAATACCAGACCATCTAACCTGCCTCTTGAGGAATCTGTATGCGGGTCAGGAAGCAACAGTTAGAACTGGACATGGAACAACAGACTGGTTCCAAATAGGAAAAGGAGTACGTCAAGGCTGTATATTGTCACCCTGCTTATTTAACTTCTATGCAGAGTACCTCATGAGAAACGCTGGA